>PVKP010033036.1:0-25359 GCA_004027715.1 Plecturocebus donacophilus | reverse complement strand
AGTCCATTTAAATTTAGGATTAATATTGATATATGTGAGTTTGATATTGCCATTTAATGCTAGCTGGCTGTTTTGCCCATTAGTTGATGTAGATTCTTCATTATGGTGATGCTCTTTACCTTTTGGTATGTTTTTGGAATGGCTAATACTGGTTGTTACTTTCTACGTGTAGTGCTTCTTTCAGAAGCTCTTGTAAAGCTGGCCTGGTGGTGACTTAATCTCTGAGTGCTTGCTTGTTCATAAAAAATTTTGGGGTGGGGAATTTTTTCCAAACTTGTTCTATGAGACCAGCATTACCCTGATTCCAAAACCACATAAGCAAATGACAAAAATAAAATCATAACAATCATAGGCCAATACTCCTGATAAACACAAATAAAAAATTATAAACAAAATATGAGCAAACTGAATCCAACAACACATCTAAAAGATTACACGCCTTGATCAAGTGGGATTTATCCCAGTGATAAAGAATATTTCAATACATGTGAATCAACCAAAAGAACAGACAGAAGACATGATTATTTCAATTTTATGAAAAAATATTTGATAAAATTCAACATGCCTTCATGATTAAAAAAAAAAAATCAGGTAGAGAAGAATGTACTTCAACTCAATAATGGCCAAGCATGACAATCGCACAGCTATCATACTAAACAAGAAAAGTAGAAAGCCTTTCTGCTAAGATCTGGAACAAAACAAAGATGCCCACTTTCATCAATTTTATTCAAAATAGTACTGGAATTCCTGCCATAGCAATTTGACCAGAGAAAGAAATTAAGGATATACAAATAGGAAAAAAGAATGTCAAATTTTCCCTTTTTGCAGGTAACATAATCTTATATTTAGAAAAGCCTAAAGGTGCTACCAAAAAACTCTTAGAACTGAAACAAATTTAATAAAGTTCAAGGATACAAAACATACAAAATCAGTAGCATATCTACATGTCAACAGTGAACAATCTAAAAAAGAAATCAAGAAAGCAATCCCTTTACAATAGCTATAAAAAAATAAATGATTAAAATACCTAGGAATATTTTTAACCAATGAAGTGAATGGCCTCTACACTGAGCACTATAAAAGATTGATGAAAAAAATTGAACAGAAATCGAGGGGGTGGATCCAAGACGGCTGAATAGGAACAGCTCTGGAGTGCAGTTCCCAGTAGAGAACAATGCAAAGAATGAGTAATCACATTTCCAAATGAGTTTGTACTGCCCACAGACCAGGAGATTCAAAGGCTGAGAAGTGCCACGAGTTTCCAGCATGGTGCAGCGGATCTCCACACAAAAACTCACACAAATCTGAGCAGCGGTTTCAACTGGTGCCTGGAATGCCTGAGATACAGGATTGCCCATTCAACTGAAAAAACAAAGGGGAGGGCTGAATCAGGGAACCAGGTGATCTGGGCTCAGCAGGTCCGACCCCCACAAAAACCAGCAATCTGAAATACTCTGGACCGACAGTTTCACAGCAGGCGAAGCTGGACCCTGGACGGTCCAGCTCTGTGGGGGGAAGGGCGTCCGCCATTACCTAGGCAGTCCACCACTACTGAGGCAGTCCACCATAACCAAGGCAATCAGTCCACCATTATGGAGACAGTCCACCACTGATGCAGTCTGCCACTACCAAGGCAGTCCATCATTACTGAGGCAATCAGTCCTCCATTACCAAGGCAGTTCTAACTATAGCTCTGTAAACAAAACCATAAGGAAGTTCACACAGCAGCAGGGCACAGCCCATGACAGCTCAGCAATGCCTCTACTGGCAGACCGTGACTAGGCTACCTTCTTGCTGGGCAGGCCATTTATGGAAAAAGGCAGCAGCACATCGGGAACTTATAAATAAAGCTCCACCTTCCCAGGATAGAGCACATGGGAAAAAAGGCTGCTTTGAGATCCACTGCAGCAGACTTAAATGTACCTGCCAAGCAGCTCTGAATGGAACAACAGAGCTCCCAGCTCAGCACCTGAGCTCCTATAAGGAACAGATTGTCTCCTCAAGCAGTGCCCCAACCCCTGTATATCCAAAGAGACACCTCATAGAAGAGAGCTTAGGCTGACATCTAGCAGGTATCCTCCTGGAACGAAGATAAGAGAAGAAGAAACTAGTAGCAACTCTTATTGTTCTGCGGCAACCATAGGTGATCCACAGGTAAGCAGGGACTGGAGTGGACTTCCAGCATTCCTGCACTAGAGGGGCCAGATGGTTAGAAGGAAAACTAAAAAACAGAAAGAAATAACTTCATCATCAACAAAAAGGATGTCCACTCAGAGGCCTCATCCAAAAGTCACCAACTACAAAGACCACAGGTAGACAAAACAACAAAGATGGGAAGAAACCAATACAAAAAGGATGAAAACATCCAAAAGCAAAATGCCTCTCCTCCTCCAAGGGATCACAACTCCACACCAGCAAGGCAACAAAGCTGGATAGAGAATGAGTCGGATGAATTGACACAAACAGGCTTCAAAAGGTGGGTAATAACAAACTTCTCTTAGCTAAAAGAATATGTTCTAACTCAATGCAAAGAAACTAAGAACCTTGAAAAAAGGTTTGATGAAATGCTAACAAGAATAAACAGCTTAGAGAATAATATAAATGACTTGATGGAGGGGAAAAACACAACACCAGAACTTCACGAAGCATACACAAATTTCAATAGCCGAATTGACCAAGCAGAAAAAAGGATATCAGAGATTGAATATCGGTTCAATGAAACAAATGGGAAGGCAAGATTCAAGAAAAAAGAGTGAAATGAAATGAACAAAGCCTCCAAGAAATATGGGATTATGTGAAAAGACCTATTCTATGCTTAATCAGTGTACCTGAATGTGACAGAGAGAATGAATCCAAGCTGGAAAACACTCTTCAGGATATTACCCAGGAGAACTTCCCCAACCTAGCAATGCAGGCCAACATTCAACTCCAGGAAATACAGAGAACAAAGATATTCCTCAAGAAGAGCAATCCCAAGGCACATAATCATCAGATTCATCTGGGTTGAAATGAAGGAAAAAATGTTAAAGGCAGCCAGAGAGAAAGGTTGGGTTAACTCACAAAGGAAAGCCCCCAGACACAATGAATCTCTAAGCAGAAACCCTACACAGCAGAAGAAAGTGGAGGCCAATATTCAACATCCTTAAAGAAAAGAACTTTCTACCTATAGTATCATATCCAGCCAAACTAAGCTTCACAAGTGAAGTAGAAATAAAATCCTTTACAGACAAGCAATTGCTGAGAGATTTTGTTACCACCAAGCCTGCCTTACAAGACCTCCTGAAAGAGGCACTAAACACAGAAAGGAACAACCAGTACCAGCCACTCCAAAAACATACCAAATGGTAAAAAGCATTGACACAATGAAGAAACTGTGTCAACCAATGGGCAAAACAACCAGCTAACATCAAAATGGCAGGATCAAATTCACACATAATATTAACCTTAAACATAAATGGGCTAAATGCCCCAATCAAAGGACACAGACTAGCAAATTGGATAAAAAGTCAAAACCCATCAGTGTGCTGTATCTGCGAAACCCATTTCATGTTCAACAACACACAAGGCTCAAAATAAGGGGATGGAGGAAGATTTACTGAGTAAATGGAAAGCAAAAACAGCAGGAGTTGCAATCCTAGTCTCTGAAAAAATAGACTTTAAACCAACAAGGATAAAAGGAGACAAAGAAGGGCATTATATAATGGTAAAAGGATCGATACAACAAAAAGTGCTAATAATCCTAAATATATACACACCCAACACAGGAGCACCCAGATAAATAAAGCAACTTCTTAACTACCTACAAAGAGACTTAGACTCCCACAAAATAATAGCGGGAGACTTTAACACTCCACTGTCAATATTAGACAGATCGATGAGACAGAAAATTAACATGGACATCCAGGACTTGAACTCAAATCTGGACCAAGCAAACTTAATAGACATCTACAGAACTCTCCACCCCAATCCACAGAATATACATTCTTCTCAGCACCACATTGCACCTGCTCCAAAATCGATCACATAATTGGAAGTAAATCACTCCTCAGCCAATGCAAAAGAAGGGAAATCAAAACACTCTCTCAGACCACAGTGCAATCAAATTAAAACTCAGGTTGAAAAAACTCACTCAGAACCGCACAACTTCATGGAAACTGAACAACTGGCTCTTGAATGTTGACTGGATAAACAATGGAATGAAGGCAGAAATAAAGATGTTCTTTGAAACCAATGAGAATAAAGACACAACATACCAGAATCTCTGGGACACATTTAAAGCAGTGTCTAGAGGAAAATTTATAGCAATAAATGCCCACAAGAGAAGCTAGGAAAGATCTAAAATCAACAACCTATTATCAAAATTGAAAGAACTAGAGGAGCAAGATCAAAAAAAACTCAAAGAAGACAAGAAATAACTAAGATCAAGCAGAACTGAAGGAGATAGACACACAAAAAACCCTTCAAAAAATCAATAAATCCAGCAACTGGTTTTTCGAAAAGATCAACAAAATAGGCCACTAGCCAGATTAATAAAAAAGAAAAGAGAGAAGAATCACATAGATACAATAAAAAAACAACAAAGGGAATATCACCACCAATTCCACAGAAATACAAATTATCATCGGAGATTACTACAAACAACTCTATGCACATAAATCAGTAAACCTGGAAGAAATGGATAAAATATTGGACACTTGCACCCTCTCAAGCCTAAACCAGGAAGAAGTTGAAACCCTGAATAGACCAGTAACAAGGGCTAAAGTTGAGGCAGCAATTAATAGCCTACCAACCAAAAAAAGTCCAGGTCCAGATGGATTCACAGAAGTATTCTACCAGATGTACAAACAACATAAAAAGAGGGAATCCTTCCCAAATCATTTTATGAGACCAACATTGTCCTGATACCAAAACCTGGCAGAGACTCAACAAAAAAAACTTCAGGCAAATCTCCATGATGAACATAGATGCAAAAATTTTCAATAAAATACTGGCAAACCAATTGCAACACTACATCAAAAAGCTTATTCATTACGATTAAGTAGCCTCCATCCCATGGATGCAAGGCTGGTTGAACATACGTAACTCTATAAACATAATCCACCAAATAAAAAGAACCAAAGACAAAAACCACATGATTGTCTCAAAGATGCAGAGAAGATCTTCTACAAAATTCAACAGCCCTTAATGCTAAGAACTCTCAATAAACTAGGTACTGATGGAACATAACTCAAAATAATAAAAGCTATTTATGACAAACCCACAGCCCATATCATACCAAATGAGCAAAAACTGGAAGCATTCCCTTTGTAATCTGGCACTAAAGAAAGATGCCTTCTCTCCCCACTCCTATTCAATACAGTATTGAAAGTTCTAGTCAGAGCAATTAGGCAAGAAAAAGAAATAAAGGGTATTCAATTAGGAAATGAGGATGTCAAACTGTCTCTATTTGCAGATGACATGACTGTACATTTAGAAGATCCCATTGTCTCAGCCCAAAATCTCCTAAAACTGATAAGAAACTTCAGCAAAGTTTCAGGATACAAAATCAATGTGCAGAAATCACAAGCATTTCTATACAACAATTACAGACTTAAAACAGCCAAATCAATAACAAACTACCATTTAAAATTGCTACAAAGAGAATAAAATACCTTGGAATAAAACTAACAAAGGACATAAAGGACCTCTTCAAGGAGAACTACAAACCACAGCTCAAGAAAGTAAGGGAGGACACAAACAGATGGAAAAACATTCCATGCTCATGGTTAGGAAGAATCAGTATTGCAAAAATGGCCATACTGCCTAAAGTAATTTATAGATTCAACACTATCCCCATTAAGCTACCTATGACCTTCTTCACAGAACTGGAAAAAAACACCTTAAACTTCATATGAAACCAAAAGAGAGCCCACATAGCCAAGACAATCCTAAGCAAAAAGAACAAAGCTGGAGGCATCATGCTGCCTGACTTCAAACTATACTAAAAGGCTACAGTAACCAAAACAGCATTGTACTAGTAGCAAAAGAGAGATATAGACCAATGGAACAGAACAGAGGCCTCAGAGGCAACGCCACACATTTACAACCCTCTGATCTTTGACAAACCTGACAAAAACAAGCAATGGGGAAAAGATTCCCTGTTTAATAAATGGTGTTGGGAAAACTGTCTAGCCATGTGCAGAAAGCAGAAACTGGACCCCTTCCTGACACTTTACACTAAAATTAACTCCAGATGGATTAAAGACTTAAACATAAGCCCTAACACCATAAAAACCCTAGAGGAAAACCTAGGCAAAACCATTCAGGACACAGGCATAGGCAAGGACTTAGACTTAATGACTAAAACACTAAAGGCATTGGCAACAAAAGTCAAAATAGACAAATGAGATCTAAGTAAACTCCAGAGCTTCTGTACAGCAAAAGAAAAAATCACTAGGTGAACTGGCAACCAACAGAATCGGAAAAAAATTTTGTGATCTACCTATCTGACAAAGGGCTAATAATCAGCATCTACAAAGAACTAAAACAGATTTACAAGAAAAAAAAATTCAAAAGCAGACAAAGGACATGAACAGACACTTTTCAAAACAAGACATACATGAGGTCAATGACCATGAAAAAATGTTCATCATCACTGGTCATTAGAGAAATGCACATCAAAACCACATTGAGATACCATCTCATGCCAGTTAGAATGGCAATCATTAAAACATCTGGAAACAATAGAAACTGGAGAGGGTGTGGAGAAACAGGAACACTTTAACAGTGTTGGTAGGAGTGTAAATTAGTTAACCATTGTGGAAGACAGTGTGGCGATTCCTCAAGGACCTAGAAATAGAAATTCCATTTGACCCAGCAATCCCATTACTGGGTATATATCCAAAGGATTATAAATCGTTCTACTATAAGGACACATGCACATGAATGTTCATTGCAGCATTGTTTACAATAGCAAGACCAGGAACCAACCCCAATGCCCATCGATGATAGACTGGACAAGGAAAATGTGGCACATATACACCATGGGATACCACGCAGCCATAAAAAAACAATGAGTTCGTGTCCTTTGTAAGGATGTGGATGAATCTGGAAACCATCATTCTCAGCAAACTGACACAAGAACAGAAAATCAAACACCGCATGTTCTCACTCATAGGCTGGTGCTGAACAATGAGAACACATGGACACAGGGAGGGGAGCATCACACACTGGGGTCTGTTGGGGGTGTCTAGGGGATGGGCAGCAAGGTGTAGGGAAGTTGGGGAGTGATAACATGGGGAGAAATGCCAGTTATAGGTGATGGGGGATGGAGGCAGCAAACCACCTTGCCATGAATGTACATATTCAACAATCCTGCATGTTCTACACAGGTACCCCAGAACCTGAAGTGCAGATATGTATATATATACATATGTGCATATATACATATGTATATATGTGTGTGTGTGTGTACACACACACACACATAGAAACTGAAGAGGACAGATGCAAAAATATGTAATGGTATATTATGCTCATAAATTACAAGCATTAATATTGTTAAAATGCCCATACTACCCAGTGATCTACCAATGACATCCTTCACAAAAACATAAAAAATCCATCCTAAAAGTTATATGGAAACATAAAAGACTAAATAATCAAAGTAATCCTGAGAAGAAAGAACACAGCTAGAAGTATCACAATACAATTTCAAAGCTAGTATAACCAAATCTGTACAGTACTCAGATAAAAACAGACACAAAGACCAATGGAACAGAATAGATAATCCAGAAATTAATCCTCGTATTTACAGACAAATGATTTTCAACAAAGGTGCCAAGAATATACAATGGGAAAAGGATAGACTTTTCAATAAATGGTGTTAGGAAACTAGACTTCTATCTCCCATCATGTACAAAAATCAAAATGGATTAAAACTTACACTTAAGACCCAAAACTATGAAGTTACTAGAAGAAAACATAAGGGAAATGCTTATCACATTGGTCTGGGAAAGAATTTTTTGAATAGAACCTGAAAAGTACAGGCAACAAAAACACAGACAATTGAGATTATATCAAACTGAAACGCTTGTACACACTAAAGGAAACAATCAACCTAGTGAAGAGACAACCTATACAATGGATTAAAATATTTGCAAGCTATCCATCTGACATGAAATTAATACCTACAATGTTGAAAGAACTCAAACAACTCTAAAGCAAAATACAAATAATCCAACTAAAAATGGACAAATAATTGGAATATAGATATTTTTTAAATGAAGACATACACCTGGCCAACAGATATGTGAAAAATGTTCAATATCACTAATTTTGAAAATTCAAATGAAAACCACCATGAGATATCCTCTCATCCCAGTTAGAATAACTATTATCAAAAAGACAAATAGTAAGCCATAATGGAAAACAGTGTGGAGATTCCAAAAAAAACTAAAAATAGAAGAACCATATGATCCAGCAATCCTACTATTGAGAATATATGCAAAGGAAAAGACATCATTATGTAGAAGAGATAACTGAACTTTTGTTTATCACACTATTCACAATAGTCAAGATTTGGAAGCAATCTAATTGTCCCTCAACAGATTAATGGATGAAAAAAATGTGGTATATATACATAACAGAAAATTATTTAGCCATAAAAAAGTTAAATACCCTCCTTTGCAGCAACATGGATTCTAGAGAACATCTGTCTTAAGTGAAATAAGTCAGGCATAGGAAAATAAATATTGCATGTTCTTACATGTGAAAACATTAAAAAGGTGATCTCACAGAAGTAGAGAGCAGAATGCTGGTTACCAGAGTCTGAGAAAAATAGGGGGGTGGAGAAAGTAAGAAGAGGTAGATTAACAGGGACATTACATTTAAATAGTAGTAATGAGTCCAGTATTCTACAGCACAGCAATGTGACTACAGCTTATTGTAAAAATAACTAGAAATAACTGATTGAGGTGATAAATACACCAATTACCTGATTTGTTTATTATATATTGGATACATGCATGAAATTAATACATATATCACATAACTATGTATAATTGTCACATGTTGGTTTTAAAAAAACAATTCTCTGAGGGTCTCTTACTGCTGCTTCTGTTCATCTTTGGTATTAGCCGTTGTCCTCTCCTTTCTGCCTCTGCTTCAATATCCAGTTAGTTTACTTTGGAAGCAGAATGATAGACAGCCATCACCAATAGATCTTGAAATTGATGCAATACACATAGAAGCTTTGTCCAAGAATTAATAAAGACCATATTTAATAATTTTTTTAAAAGAAAGGGAAGGAAGAAAGACAAGAAATCTCATTTCCTATTGCTAACTTCTGAAGTGCTTTCAGCTTCATTAGGCTGGTTGGAACTAGTTTAGAAAAGAACAAAAAATAAAATATAACTGGAGATATCTAGCTTATAACAAAACAATCTGCCAAGAAAGTCTTTCAAATTTATTAGAGGGAAAGCCGCCCTTCATTCTTCAAGATGCAAAACGTGGTCTTCTCTAAGGGACAGCTGTAACCCACATGTCTTTTGCTAATCACGCATAGCCTCAAAATAAAAAATCTGTATCTTTTTCCTTGATTTTGTCATGGCTTCCTGGCCACCACCTGCTGTGTTACAGAGGCTCACCCCAGGAATTATGCAGCCTCATTTCATTCTTGAATAAATTTTTCCTCAAGCACAGAGATTAAAGAACCCCCTTTCTTAGGATATGCAGAATGGGAGGTAGGGGACTCTGCAGCTGTTGCAGGGGCTGCACTTCATGTCTACAGTGAAAAAATGAAAGCAGCTGTAGGCCTCTGAGAGGTCTCTTGGCACAGAGTATAAACAGATCACCCTGAAAAGCGAAAGCTCTCATTAGGTTAAAATGTTCTGTGTTCCTTATTTGATGCTCACTCACGTTCCACATGCTGCTCTGCTCCACAGTATTAAAACACACACGCACACAATGGTTGCCTTCACAGGCACAAAAGCAAGGAGAAAAGCAAAAATTCCTTTTAAGAGTCCAAAAATCAACCATTTGGATAATAGAAAAAAATACGATGTTTTATTTCATTTTACCTAGCTGGATGTCTCTATTTCAGAAAGGTATAGCCAACACTTCTACTAATAAGGAAATCCGCAGATAGCTCTAGGACTGTCATTACCCTGTCTGAGGGTGACTTAGATATTATTCCAAACCATAAGCTCAATTGTTATGATATTAAGACAAGGTGTAATAGAGCAGGAAATGTACTAAACAAAGAAATTCTGAATGTTCTTCTTTGAGCTACCATTATGACTTTCACAATATCATTTAAATTCTTTATGCTCAAGCCTATACAATAAAAGAGGGGTCATGCTCAGTGGTGTCTACAATTTTATTACATACACAATTTTCTATTTTTACTCAACATTTTGTAAATTATCAAGCACAAGAGGCATAGTAAAAGGTAAAACGTAAGCCATGTAAACATAACTAAACTTCATTTTCATTCAGGCTCTTGACAAAGTATCAGGTTTCATGCATCTAAGAATGTAAAGACCTAGGTATGACATGGAATTCACATACTATATTAGACTCCTGATGAACTGCATATGGAAAAAAAGTTAGATAAAATAATGAAAATATGCAGAATTCCAATGTCTCATTCATTTATAAACCAAAGAGCAAGGAAGAAAATCAGATTTCCAGGTTAAAAAAAGCTAAAGGAATGAAGAAGAGGAGGTGAATTAACAGCAGAAGAAAGAAGAGGAAAAAGAACACAAATACTTGAGATTAAAAATAAGTTAAACTTCCATGTCGTTTAAATATCCCAAAAGAGTAGTTTTCAAAGCATAATTCCTGAACCAGCATCATCTAGCAGGCTGTTAGAAATGTATATCTTCAGACCCCACTCCAGACCTGCAAATCAGAAACCTTGGTTGAAGAGTCAGAAATGTGTGTTTTAACATAACCTCCAAGAAATTCTAAGGCACACTTAATTTTTAAGAGTTTCTAATCTAGAAAAAAAAAGAAACATAAGGTTAAATTAATGAGTCATAAGTGATTGAACAAGCATATAAAATGGGATAAAACAACATTCAGGAACATAAGAAGGATACAGTAAAATAATTGTTTTTATTTTAAAATATACTAATTAAATTTACATCCATGGTAATAAAGTCTTTTTTTTTTTATTTTGAGGCAGTCTTGCTCTGTTGCCCAGACTGAAGTGCAGTGGCGTAATCTCAGCTCACTGCAACCTCACCCTCCCAGGTTCAAACAGTTCTCTACCTCAGCCTCCTGAGTAGCTGGGATTACAGCCACCGGACACCACACCAGGCTCATCTGCGTATTTTTAGTAGAGATGGGATTTCATCATCTTGGCCAGGCTGGTCTTGAACTCCTGACCTTGTGATCCACCTGCCTCAGCCTCCCAAACTGCTGGGATTACAGGCATGAGCCACCACGCCCAGCTGGTAACAAAGTCTTTTAAGCTTGTTAGAAAAAGAGGATGGAGACAGAACAGCTGAAGAGACTCTGATCTCCCAAGAGCTTAAATGCCAGGACTACCTGGGGGCCTTGTTTTAAGCTAGACATGTCTCTCTTTTCTTGCCCATTGAAAATTTCTTCCTTGAATAGGAGTGTTGAGAGAGGGCATCACCACTGCTATTCAATGTAGTATTGGAAGTTCTAGCCAGAGCAATCAGTCAAGAAAAAGAAATAAAGGGTGTTCAATTAGGAAAGGAGGAAGTCAAATTGTCTCTATTTGCAGATGACATGATTGTACATTTAGAAGACCCCATCATCTCAGCCCAAAATCTCCTGAAACTGATAAGCAACTTCAGCAAAGTCTCAGGATACAAAATCAATGTGCAGAAATCACATGCATTCCTATACACCAATAACAGATTTAAACAGAGCCAAATCAAAAACAAACTGCCATTCACAATGACTACAAAGAGAATAAAATACCTAGGAATACAACTAACAAAAGGACGTAAGGGACCTCTTCAAGGAGAATACAAACCACTGCTAAAGGAAATAAGAGAGGACGCAAACAGATGAAAAAACATTCCATGCTCATGGTTAGGAAGAATCAATTTTGCTAAAATGGCCATACTACTCCAAGTAATTTATATGTTCAATGCTATCCCCATCAAGCTACCTATGACCCTCTTCACAGAACTGGAAAAAAACACCTTAAATTTCAGATGGAAACAAAAGAGAGCCCACATAGCCAAGACAATCCTAAGCAAAAAGAACAAAGCTGGAGGCATCATGCTACCTGACTTCAAACTATATGATGAGGCTATAGTATTCAAAACAGCATGGTACTGGTACCAAAACAGGGATATAGACCAATGGAACAGAACAGAGGCCTCAGAGGCAATGCCACACATCTACAACAATCTGATCTTTGACAAACCTGACAAAAACAAGCAATGGGGAAAGGATTCCCTGTTTAATAAATGGTGTTGGGAAAATTGTCTAGCCATGTGCAGTAAGCGGAAACTGGCCCCCTTCCTGACACCTGACACTAAAATTAACTCCAGAAGGATTAAGGATTTAAACATAAGCCCTAACACCATAAAAACCCTAGAGGAAAACCTAGGCAAAACCATTCAGGACACAGGCATAGGCAAGGACTTAATGACTAAAACACCAAAAGCATTGGCAACAAAAGCCAAAATAGACAAATGGCATGTAATTACACTCCAGAGCTTCTGTACAGCAAAAGAAACAATCACTAGAGTGAACTGGCAACCAACAGAATGGGAAAAAATTTTTGCAATCTACCTATCTGACAAAGGGCTAATATGCAGAATCTACGAAAAACTAACACAGATTTGTAAGAAAAAAACAAACCCATCCAAAAGTGGGTGAAGGACATGAGCAGACACTTCTGAAAAGAAGACATATAAGAGGCCAACAAACATACGAAAAAATGCTCATCATCACTGGTCATTAGAAAAATGCAAATCAAAACTACATTGAGATACCATCTCATGCCAGTTAGAATGGTGATCATTAAAAAATCTGTAGACAATAGATGCTGGAGAGGATGTGTAGAAATAGGAACACTTGTACACTGTTGGTGGGAGTGTAAACTAGTTCAACCATTGTGGAAGACAGTGTAGTGATTCCTCAAGGACCTAGAAATAGAAATTCCATTTGACCCAGTAATCCCATTATTGGGTATATATCCAAAGGACTATAAATCATTCTATTATAAAGACACATGTACATGTATGTTCACTGTGGCACTGTTTACAATAGCAAAGTCCTGGAACCAACCCAAATGCCCATCGATGACAGACTGGACAGGAAAATGTGGCACATATACACCATGGACTACCATGCAGCCATAAAAACTGCTGAGTTCATGTCCTTTGTAGGGACATGGATGAATCTGGAAACCATCATTCTCAGCAAACTGACACGAGAACAGAAAATTAAACACTGCATGTTCTCACTCCTTGGTGGGTGCTGAACAATGAAAACACGTGGACACAGGGAGGGGAGCATCATACACTGGGGTCTGTTGGGGGGTACTAGGGGAAGGACATTGTGCAATAGGGAGGTCAGGGAGGGATAACATGGGGAGAAATGCCAGTTATAAGTGACAGGGGGATGGGGGTGCAAACCACATTGCCATGTTTATGCCTATGCAACAATCCTGCATGATCGGCGCATGTATCCCAGAACCTAAAGAACAATAAAATATATTTAAAAAAAAAAAAAGAATTTCTTTCTTTCTTTTTATAAGGAAGGGCTTAATTTTCTTTCATTACATAGAATGGCTTAATATGGAAGGAATTAAACCTTATTTAATTTCTTAATTAAAACCATATTTAATTTCTTAATATGGAGTATTTTCACGTCCTTCAGATGAGCTGGGGTGGAAAAAATTCTAAAAAGCACTAGAATAAAATATAGCAGCAATAATATAAAAATATTTGCAAATTATTTTGATACTTTTTCATACTAGCAGTGTGCTGAGAACTTGACAATTTTTAGCATTAACACTCATGACAATTATTTCAGTTGAGCATTATCCTCATTTGCAAGACAGTGAACTATAAATTGGAGAAGTAAGTAATTATGCAACACTGCATACTTAGAAGCTCAGATAGCTTGAATTTGAACACAAGATTTTATGAGCCCAGCCTACTCATGTTCTTTTCTCAGAAATAGTGTTTGGGATTCAGTAGAGCACTTATGATTGGAGATACAAAATTGGTCATCAGTGATATTTTGTCAATGCAGTTAGGTGTCACCTAACAACAGATATACTTTCTTAAAAATGCATTGTTAGGTGATTTTATTTTGTGAATATCATAGAGTGTACTTAGACAAACCTAGATGCTATAGCCTCCTATATGTCTAGGCAACATGATACAGTCTATCGCTCCTAGGCTACAAATCTGTACAGCATGTTGCAGTTCTGAATACTATAGGCAATTGTAACAGAATGGTAAAAAATTGTACATCTAAACATAGGAAAGGCAATGAATTGCGCTATGATTTTATGACATTACAACAACTATAACATCACTAAACAATGGGAATTTTCCAGCTTCATTATAATTTTAAATAACCATCATCATAATAAGCAATTCATCACTGACCTAAACATTTTCATGTGATATATGACTGTAGTTGAAGGCTCTGCAGAATGCAAAAATTCTAACTAAGAAAGAGATGAGAACTAAGTTTAGAAGTCTGACGAATGCCAACATTTAAGGGCTGAATTTAGGTTGATCTACCTTCTTAGTTTGCCCAGGACTGAGGGATTTCCTCAGACGGGGGGCTTTTGGTGCTAAACTTGATACAATCCTTGGCAAATGGGGACAGTGGTTACCCTACAGGAGTTGAAGAAAAGAGACAACAAAATAATTAGAAGAAGTAATTTGAGAGCCAACACATGGAGCATGGTCACAAAGACTAGACAGCACAGAACATCCATGAGTTACTGCTCATGTTTCAAAGGCAAGATTAGATGAAGACCATAATTTGGCTATTTGCTTAGGACTGGGGAGACATAAGCATATTTTTAAACTCAGAAGAGAGACAATAAAGAAAATAGTTCAAGATGCTGGAGATGGAGAGTTATGACTATAGTTAGATAATAGAAGACATAAATATTAAAGAAACTGCATACCTTTTATTAAAAGATGGAATACGTATCAAAAACGTCTATGGTACAAAAAAGTGAACAATCATGGCATGTCTGCTATGGGCCAGACTCCGTGACAAGTACATTTATTTGTGTTGTCACATTAAATCCCATTGAAAAGCCAACTGATTACTCTCAAGGGAGTTTTATTGTAGTAACAACTAAAAGTAAATATATGATTTCTTCTGAACTACATATAGATCAGGAAAAATTACTACAAATATGATGACACATTTCAAAGTTTTCTTCACATTAATTTGCAAAATTATCTTTGATTTCTTCCATGTTCATGCAAATAATCATAAGTGGAGTTCTGAAAACTGGGCAGTTTGCCCTTCTTACTCAGTGTTCGAAGTCTAGAAGACTTAGTCCTATTTGTAAGTAGTTAGCATCCCTTTCTTCTAAATTGACCTCAGTTTAAAGCTAAACAGATGCAGGAAAAGTGAACTTAAAAAAACTTTATCTGTGGTCTTCTCATTTTCACATTCTTCAAATAGAAAGAAAGAAAGAAACAAAACAATAAGTTTAAATATAAATATTTATAAGTATTTTGGTTTACGTAAAGTTATTTGTTCAAGTTCTAAGTCCTGATGCTATCTAAGGTCAGTTTATGATTTATAGCTGAGTTTAAAATGATACTATTCTATTGTATAAAGGAGTGGATGTCACTTTAGGACAATGTCTTAGAGTTATAAATCATCTACAAATGCTCACCAAAAATGAACTCAAATAGAAGATTCCATAAAGTAAACAAAGAACTCAGTACAATTTCTGACATAAAGCAGGGGCTAAATAAAGTTTAGTTCCCTTCAAAGTAGAGATGTACAGGTAAACTTACAAAGCTTTTCTTAAATACAATCAATGGTTTATTTTATCTCTTCCTCTAAATTCATCAAAAAGTTAACTCATTTACAATGAAAAAAATCTATCCTAATTTATTTTGGAAGTATTTTTTCCATTTATATTTATTTTTATACCAGCATACCTCATTTTTGCCAGGCCAATAGCTTCAAATCTTAAAATATTTAAATATTTTAATTTAAATGTAAAACATAAAGACTTTTCAAGACAGCTAATTAGAAGCAGTTAGTGCGCACTGCTCTCACAGAAAGAAATAGAAGGGGCAAGTAAATACAACACCTTCAACTGACATCTAGGTCCACGTGTTGGGATTTATCAAGAAAATAACTTAACGCATGGGAAATAGAAAAAAAGCAAGGCAGGACAACCACCCACCCAGGAATGACACAGAGCCAGAGGAATCTCCCCATCCAGGTAGCAGTGAGTAAGCAACTCATGCTTCTTTCACAGATCTTTGCATCCCTCAGGTCAGGAGATCTCCTTGTGAACCCACTCCACCAGGGACTACAGTCTGATATGTGTAACTAACTACATGGAGTCTTGGCAGAGCAGCCACTCAGGCACATGCAGAGGTCCAGGAGCTTTAGATATCTGAGGTTCCCAGAAATAGCAGCTGCAACTCCAGCAAAGTAGGGTATTAGACCCCCACACATACCCCTAGAAAAGGGGCTGAATGCAGGGGGCTGAGCAACAACAATCTGCAGGCCCCATTTCCACAGCACCTCACAAAATAAGACCCACTAGCTTGGAACTCCAGACAGTCCCTGGTAGCAATGTTACACCTCCCTGAAGTAGAGCCCTGAGAAGGAGTGGCGGGCTGCCATCTTTGCTTTCATGCAGGCTTAGCCATTATTGCCTTCATTGCAGCTGCCTTACAGAATAGCAGCAAGGCTACTTTTTTGTGTGTGGGTACCTAACTTTGCTTCTCTTCACTGGGAAGGACCTCCAGACCAGGGCTACCAGCCTCTCTCACTGGTGTTTTCTAGCTGGCAGTGGTTCCAAGCCAGCTAGGATAGAGCTCCCAAGGGAAGGGATGGTCTGCCATTGTTCCAGTTTCACAGTCTTAGCCATTATTGTCTTTGGGCTCTAAGGAGTTTGAGGCAACTAGTGATTGAAGCAGTATACCAGAACAGTGTAGCAGCTCTAGAAGAAACGGGTAGACTGCTTTTTCACACACATCCTGGATCCTGTGTCTCTTCATGGGCATAATCTCTTAGCTGAGGTCTACACCCACCTCTACTGGTGTGTTTTGTCTGGCAACAGGTTCATATCTCCTTGGGAAAGAGCTCCCAGACAGAGGGCAAGCCACCATCTTTGCAGTTTAACAGCGTTCACTGTTGATACCTGAGGGTGCCAGAAAATCCAAGATGACTAGAGACTAAAGTGGACTCCCAGAAAGCTGCAGCAGCCCTATGGAAAAATGACCAGACTGTTGATTACATGGGTCTCCAATTCCGTATCTCCTCACTGGGTGGGTTCTCCTTATCTGGGCCTCCACCACCCACAGCAGGTACTATCAAGCAAGTAGCAGCTCTGCAACTCCATGAGACAGAGCTCCCAGTAGGGAGTTGGTTGCCACCTTTGCTATCTCACAGTCCTTGCCCTTGCTGTCTCCAGGCTCTGGAAAGTCCAAAGGGATGAGGGGCTGGTTTGGACTACCAGCACAGAGTACCCACCTTGCAGAAAAGTGACCGGACAGTTCTTCATGCAGGACCTGGTTCTCACTTATCCTCACTGGGTAGGGTGGCCCAACCTAGGACTCCAGCACCACCACCCTGTCTCCACTTAGCCACTTCAAAAAGAGGCAGCCCAGCAGTTAAAAGAACATCCACTTACAGAGATGAGAAAGAAATAATGCAAGAACTCTGGCAACTCAAATGTCAGAGTTTACAGCCTCCAAACAACCGCACTAGTTCTACAAGAAGGCTTCTTGACCAGGCTGCGATGGCTGCAATGACAGAAATAGAATTCAGAATATGGATAGGAATTAAGATCATGTAGATTCAGGAGAACAGCAAAACCCAATCCTAGGAAACTAAGAATAACAATATAGGACATGACAGATGAAATATTCAGTATAAAAGATTGCCTAACTGGTCTAACAGAGGTGAAAACCACACTACAAGAATTTCACAATGTAATCACAGATGTGAACAGTAGAAAAGACCAAGCTGAGGAAAGAATCCCAAAACTTGAAAACTGGCTCTCTAAAATAAGACAGACAAAAATAAAGAAAAATTAAAAGGAACAAAAAAAATTTCTGAAAAATACAGAATTATATAAAGAGGCCATACCTATGAATCACTGGCATCCCTGAAATGGATAGAGAGAAAGAAAACAACTTGAAAAACATATTTTAGAATATCACTTATAAAAAATTTCCCAACTCACAAGATAGGCGAATAGTCAAATTCAGGAAATACAGAGAACCCCTGCAAGATTCTACACAAGAAGATCATCCTCAAGGCACACAATCATCAGATTTTCCAAGGTCAAAATGAAAGACAGAATGGTAAAGGCAACTAGAATGAAAAAGCAGGTCACCTTCAAAGGAAATCTCAATCAGGCAAATGGCAGATATCTCAGCAAGAACCCTACAAGGCAGAAGAGACTCAGGGCCTATATTCAGCATTCCTAATAAAAGAAAGCTTCAAACAAGAATTTTATATCTATCCAAACTAAGCTTTCTCAGCAAAGCAGAAATAAAATCCTCTTTCAGATAAGCAAATGCTGAGGGAGTTTGTTACCACCAGACCTGCTTTATAAGAGATCTTGAAAGGAGCACTAAATATGGAAAGGAAACACCACTGCCAGCCAATACAAAAACACACTTAAGTACAAAGACCAGTGATACCACAAAGCAAACACGTAAACAAGCTGAACATAATAACTAGCTAACAACACAATGACAGGTCAAATCTATACATATCAATATGAACCTTGAATTTAAATGGGCTAAACGCCCCCATTTAAAAGGCAGAGTGGCAAGCTTAATTTAAAAGCAAGACCCAAAGAACTAAAACAGATTTACAAGAAAAAAACAAACAAGCCCATTCAAAAGTGGGTGAAGGATATGAACAGACACTTTACAAAAGAAGACATACATGAGGCCAACAAACATATGAAAAAATGCTCATCATCACTGGTCATTAGAGAAATGCAAATCAAAACCACATTGAGATACCATCTCACACCAGTTAAAATGGCAATCATTAAAAACTCGGGAGACAACAGATGCTGGAGAGGATGTGGAGAAATAGGAACACTTCTACACTGTTGGTGGGTGTGTAAACTAGTTCAACCATTGTGAAAGACAGTGTGGCAATTCCTCAAGGACCTAGAAATAGAAATTCCATTTGACCCAGCAATCCCATTACTGGGTATATATCCAAAGGATTATAAATAGTTCTACTATAAGGACACATGTACATGAATGTTCATTGCAGCACAGTTTACAATAGCAAAGACCTGGAACCAACCCAAATGCCCATTGATGATAGATTGGACAGGGAAAATGTGGCACATATACACCACGGAATACCATGCAGCCATCAAAAACGATGACTTTGTGTCCTTTGTAGGGACGTGGATGAACCTGGAAACCATCATTCTCAGCAAACTGACACAAGAACACAAAATCAAACACTGCATGTTCTCACCCATTGGCAGGTGTTGAACAATGAGAACACATGGACACAGGGAGGGGAGCACTACACACTGGGGTCTGTTGGGGGGAAATAGGGGAGGGACAGTAGGGGGTGGGAAGTTGCGGAGAGATAGCATGGGGAGAAATGCCAGATATACGTGAGGGGGAGGAAGGCAACAAATCACACTGCCACGTGTGTACCTATGCAACAATATTGCATGTTCTTCACATGTACCCCAAAACCTAAAATGCAATAAAAAAAATAATAAAAGCAAGACCCAAGAGTATGTGGTCTTCAAGGGACCCATCTCACACACAATGATACTCTTAGCTCAAAATAAAGAAATGAAGAAAAATCTACAAAGAAAATTGAAATCAGAAAAAAGCAGGTGTTGCAATCCTAATTTCAGACGAACAGACTTTAAACCAACAAATATCAAAAAAGACAAAGGCATTACATAATGGTAAAGGGTCCAATTCAACAAGAAGATCTAACTGTCCTAAATATATATATGCACACCCAGAACAGGAGACCAGATTCATAAAGCAAGTTTTTAGAGATCTACAAAGAGACAGACTCCCACACAATAATAGTGGGAGACTTCAACATTGCACTGACAGTATTAGATCATCGAAGCAGAGATATTCAGGACCTGAACTCAACATTGAACAAAAAGGATCTAATAGACCTCTACAGAACTCTCCACTCAAACAACAACAGGATATACATTCTTCTCATCACTACATGGCACGTACTCTAAAATTGACCACACAGTAAAACAAAACAATCTTAAGCAAATTCAAATGAACCAAAATCATACCAAACACACTCTCAAACCACAGAGCAATAAAAATAGAAATCAACACACACACATACACACACACACACACACACACACACACACACACACACACAAAATTACTCAAAATCATGCAATTTTATGGAAATTAAATAATTTGATCCTGAATGATTTTTGGGTAAGTAATAAAGTTAAGGTAGTGATAAAAATGTTCCTTGAAACTAATGAGAACAAAGATACAACAAACAAAAATCACTGGAACACAGCTAATGCAGTTTTAAAAAGATTATTTATAGCACTAAATATCCACATCAAAAATTTAGAAAGATCTCAAATTAACAACCTAACATCACAACTGAAAGAGCTAGAGGAGCAAAAGCAAACCTCCCTAAAGCTAACAGTAAACAAAATATCCAAAATAAGAGCTGAACTGAAAAAAATCAAGAAACAAAGTATCACTCAAAAGATCAATAAATCTAAGAGCTATTTTTTGAAAAATCAATAGATAGGCTACTAGCTAGACTAAAAGAAGAAAAAGCAGGATACAAATAAGCACAATAGAAATGACAAAGGGGATGTTATCACTGACCCCACGGAAGTATAACCAATCATAAGAGATCAGTATAGACATCATTAGGAAACCTAGAAGAAATGGATAAATTTCTGAACACATACACCCTCCCAAAAGAATAAATTCATTTCCTGAACAGACCCATAATAAGCTTTGCATTGAATCAGAAATAAATAGCCTGACTCAATGATATTGTGGCTCAATAAATGAAACCATAAAAATCCTAAAACTAAACAGATTCACAGCTGAATTGTACCAGATGTACAAAGAAGAGCTTTCAGTACCATTCCTACTGAAATTATCCCAAACACATTAAGGAGAGACTCCTCCCCAACTCATTCTAGGAGGCCAGTATCATGCTGATACCAAAATTGGGCAGAAACACAACAAATCAGAAAACTTCAGGCCAGCGTCCTTGATGAATTTTGATGAAAAAATCCTCAACGAAATACTAGTAAACTGAATTCAGCAGTACATCAAAAAGCTAATCTACCATGATCAAGTAGGCTTTATCCTTGTAATGCAAGATTGGTTCAACATATGCAAACCAATCAACATTATTCATCACATAAACAGAACTAAAGACAAAACCACATGATTATCTCAATAGATACAGAAAAGGCTTTCAATAAAATTCAACATTCCTTCATGTTAAAAACTCTCAACAAACTCAGTATTGAAGGAACATACCTCAAAACAATAAAAGCTGTCTATGAGAAACCCACAGCCAACATCATACTGAATGGGCAAAAGCTGGAAGCATTCCCCTTGAAAACTGGCACAAGACAAATATGCCCTTTTCACTCTTCTTATTCAACATAGTGTTCAAAGTCCTGGACAGAGCAATCAGGAAAGAGAAAGAAATAAAGGGTATCCAAATAGGAAGAGAGGAAGTCAAACTATTTCTGTTTGCAGCTGACATGATTCTCTATCTAGAAAACACTATAGTTTTAGCCCAAAAGCTCCTTAAGCTGATAAACAACTTCAGCAAAATTTTAGGACAAAAAAATCAACATACAAAACCACTAGCATTTCTGTACACAAACAACAGCCAAGCCAAGAGCCAAATCAGGAACACAATCCCATTCACAACTGCTGTAAAAAGAACAAAAATCCTAGGAATAGAGCTAACCAGGGAAGTGAAAAATCCCTACAATGAGAATTATAAAACATTGCTCATAAAAAATCAGATAACACAAACAAATGGAAGAAGACATTCTATGCTCATGGATAGAAAGAATAAATATCACCAAAATGGTCATACTGCCTAAAGCAGTTTACAGATTCAATGTTATTCCTATCAAACCACCAATGACATTCTTCACAAAAAAGGAAAAACACTATTTTAAAATTAATTTAGAAGCAAAAAGGAGCCCAAATAACCAAGGCAACCCTAAGCAACAAAAATAAAGCTGGAGGTATAAGTTTACCCAACTTCAAACTGTATTAGAGGGCTACAGTAACCAAAAGAGGATGGTACTGGTACAAAAATAGATGCATAGGTCAATGGAACAGAACAGAAAGGGCAGAAATAAGGCTGCACACCTCCTACTATCTGATCTTAGACAATGCTGACAAAAACAAGCAATGAGGAAAGGACTCCTTATTCTATTCAATAACTGGTACTAGCGTAACTGGCTAGCCATATGCAAAAGATTGAAACTGGACCCATTCCTTACATAATATTTAAAAAATCAACTTCAGATGGAATAAAGACTTAAATTTAAAACCCAGAAGTATAAAAACCTTGGAATACAACTGAGGCAATACCATTCTAGACATAGGAACTGACAAAGATTTAATGACAAAGGCACCAAAAGCAATCACAACAAAAACAAAAATTGACAAATAGGATCTAATTAAACTAAAGAGCTTGTGCACAGCAAAGGAAAGTATCAACAGAATAAGAAGACAGCCTATGGACTGGAAGAAAATATTGCAAACTATGTACCTGGCAAAGGTCATATATCCAGCATCTATAAGAAATTTAGACAAATTTGCAAAAAAAAAAAAACAAAAAGTAGGCAAAGGACATGAACAGACACTTTGCAAAAGAAGACATACATGTGGCCAACAAGCATATTAAAAAATATATATATCAACATCACTGATCAATAGAGAAATGTAAATGAAAACCACAATGAGATATCATCTCACATCAGTTAGAATAATCATTATTAAAAAGTCAAAAAATAACAGATGCTGTTAAATTGCAGTGAAAGAGAACACTTATATACCATTGGTGGGAGTGTAAATTAATTTATCCATTTTGGAAGACAGTGTAACAATTCCTCAAAGACCTAAAGAGAGAAATACCACTCAACCCAGCAATCATATTCCTTGGTATACACACAAAGGATTATAAATCATTCTATCAAAAAGACTCATGGACACATATGTTCATTGCAGCTCTATTCACAATAGCAAAGACATGGAATCAACCTAAATGCCCATTAATGGCAATTTGGATAAAGAAAATGTGGTACATACACACCATGAAATACTATACAGCTATAAAAACAAAAACTAATGAGATCATGTTATTTGCAGGAACATGGTTGGAACTGGATTCTATTATCCACAACAAACTAATGCAGGAACAGAAAACCACATATCACATGTTCTCACTTATAAGTGGGAGCTAACTGATGAGAACACATTGACATATAGAAGGGATCAACATACACTGGGGCCTACTTGAGGTTAGAAGGTGGGAAGAAGGAGAGGATTAGAAAAAATATTGAGATCTGGGCATGGTGTCTCACGCCTGTAATCCCAGCACTTTGGGAGACCAAGGCAGGTGAATCACGAAGTCAGGAGTTCGAGACCAGCCTGGCCAAGATGGCGAAACTCCATCTCTACTAAAAACATACACATACACAAATTAGCTGAGCGTAGTGGCACGCACCTGTAGTTCCAGCTACTCGGGAGGCTGAGGCAGAAGAATCACCTGAACCCAGGAGGTAGTGGTTGCAGTGAGCCAAGATGGCACAACTGCATTCCAGCCTGGGCAACAGAGTGAGACTTCATTTAAAAAAAAAAAAAAAAGAAAGAAAGAAAAAATATTGAGTACTAGATTTAATACCTGGGTGACAGAATAATCTGTCCAACAACCTTCATGAAACGAGTTTATCTGTATAAGAAACCTACACATATTTCCATGAACCTAAGATAGAACTTTAAAAAAGAAAATCTACAGAAAACATTTATTGTGGTAAGAGCTGAGAGGGGTTATGCATGTTTATAAAGCTTGGGGATTGTTAATACATGATATTCTTATAATGACAATGGTAGTGATGTCAACACTAAATAATGCTTTAAGTTATAACAACCATACTGCTAAATCAATATGTATTATGTTATTTATGTGCTCTTAATACAATAGTTCAAAAGAGCAGAATGTTCTGTACCCAAGAATTCCACAATATTTATCCACTGGATTGTATGAGAAATAAAGATTTTAAAACCACACAGAACTACGAAGGTCAAGTATTTGAATCAGCTGATGATTACTTCACCAGTAAAATTGAAGAACAAATTTGAAATTTTTTAGACACTACATAATTTGACTGATTTAATAGTCTAAAGGAAAGAACTCAAGATTTTACCATTTCAGATCAAAAG
This sequence comes from Plecturocebus donacophilus, assembly GCA_004027715.1. Taxonomy (NCBI): domain Eukaryota; kingdom Metazoa; phylum Chordata; class Mammalia; order Primates; family Pitheciidae; genus Plecturocebus; species Plecturocebus donacophilus. The sequence goes on along the minus strand of PVKP010033036.1, from coordinate 718 downwards.
TAGCATCACTTTGTTTCCTATGAAAACCCAGTTGTCTTATTTGATATGGTATACACAACAATATAAAGTTTCAATTACAGTTAAAATGCTATTATTCATAATAAAAATATGAAATCAAAGAAACTGCTAATTCTGGACATTTCAGCCTTACTTTTAGTGGTTTGAAGTACCCCAGTTAACACTGCAACTATAAATCTATAAATCCTAAAAAATATTGTAACTGTGAACCTATAAAGAAAAAGTTATATTTCAATTAAACACTATAAACAATAAATGAGTTAAAGTGACTACAATTCAAGTTTATAAAATTTTTTTGAAATATTTCATTTTCTAATAGACCAATAGAATCCTGAAAATAATTTTTCTTCTACAATCACTCACATTCATTTATTCAACAAGAATCATTACTTGCCAGGCACTATGTGCTAAGTAGAATGAATAGGTGAGTAATATCATCAGGAAATGCTGATTGACTGGCATCCCAGAAAACAACAACAATAAGAAAATTATAACATTTAGAATCAAACTCCACAGCTTTTGCACGGCAAAAGAAACAGTCATTAGAGTGAATCGACAACCAATAGAATGGGAAAAAAATTTTGCAGTCTACCCATCTGACAAAGGGCTGATATCCAGAATTTACAAAGAACTAAAACAGATCTACAAGAAAAAAACAAACAAGCCCATTCAAAAGTGGGCAAAGGATATGAACAGACGC
>PVKP010033035.1:0-25361 GCA_004027715.1 Plecturocebus donacophilus | reverse complement strand
CACGCACACACACACACTCTCACACACGCACCCCGATCGGGCCTTTCCGGCGCTGTTCACCAGGACATGCTGTTTCCATGGGGGCCCCGCAGCTCCCGGCAGAGCAAAGGAGGCGGCCGCTCTGAGCTGAGAGCCTTTAAGGGAGGGGAGGTGAGCTGGGGTGGGGCTGACGGGAGAACACGCCAAACCCGAGGAAAGTGGAGGGCACTGAGGCAGGCGCACCATCTCCTCCGCGTACCCTCTCCCGCCTGGCGCTCCGGGCCTGGCGCGGCCTCGCTGCGTTCTGTCCAGCCTGCAGGGCCTCCAGGAGCAGCTGACCCTGGTGGTCAGCCGTGATCAAGAGGCGCGCTCTCCACAGGGACGCCCCAACCCCTCTGTAGGCTGAGCCAGAAATGCCCTGACACACACAGGTTCCCCGTCGTCGGGGCCACCCTCGTCACCACAGCTGCCCTGACAGGACCTGCTCACAGCGAGGTGTCCCGTGCAGCCCTCGGGGTGACCCAGCCTGGGGTGCACACGGGAACGGGCCTGAAGAAAGCCGGCGCGCCTCTCCCTGGAACGGCCTCCCCTTCCACGCAGGCAAGGGCTCACGGCCAGGCTTCCACGCTCCGAAACAGCCCACGTGCCACCCCAGGCCCACGGACCAGCCCACAGTGAGCAGTGACGTGGGCTCAGGTGGTCTGAATGCCACTCCTGCCAAGAGTCCGGGGGCCATCTGATCACAGTCACTCAGTGAAGACCCAAGGGTTTAGCAATCATTAGGCACTTGCGTCTCCTGGCACCCTCCTACAGACACCGATCTAGACAGTCCTTCCCTGCCAGGGGAAATCCAGGAGGCTTCTGTCCTCCAGTGACCTCCCTGTGCACTAAGAACAAAGCCCCAGATCCCTCCAGGGCCCCTCCGTCTCCCTCGGGCCGCATGCCGCGCTCCCATTCTCCGGGTTGGCTACTCCGGGCCTCTCGGTAGCTGGGACGCCCATGCTCCCCTCAGCTCTATGCTCCCCTCTGGCAGCACTTCTCCCGAGGTGGCTTCTACGCTGTCTCGGCTCAGTCGCTCACTCCTCTGGGAAGGCGCCCAGGCGTGTCGGTCTTTGCCAAATCTCCCTTTTCTGCACTCCCCACACCTCCCATATTCCACTTTGATAGCGCTTGTCACCGTTCTATTTTGGAATTCTATTTTGACTGGAACAGAATTTTGGTGGGTATCTATCTTCACTGCTGGACTGCACGCTCCCTGAGGACAGGAAGCACATCTATCTCGCTCACCACAGCGTATGCAAAGCTGGCACATTGCCTGGCACATGTATGTGTTTTCTTTTCTTTTTTTTTTTTTTGAGACAGTCTTGCTCTGCTGCCCAAGCTGGAGTGCAGTGGTGCGATCTCGGCTCACTGCAACCTCCGCCTCCCGGGTTCAAGCGATTCTCCTGCCTCAGCCTCCTGAGTAGCTGGGGTTACAGGCGCGTGCCACCATGCCTGGATAATTTTTGTATTTTTAGTAGACACGGGCTTTCACCATGGTGGTCAGGATGGTCTCGAACTCTTGACCTCGTGATCCACCCGCCTCGGCCTCCCAGAGTGCTGGGATCACAGGCGTGAGCCACCGCGCTGGCCTATATATGCTTTCTAATGGCTTGGTGAATAAATGATGAAATGCTCCTGCCCACCTCCTCGTGAAGAAAGCGCGGAGCAAGGCCACCTGCCCAGCCTAAGGATGGAGGAAGCGTGCAACATGCACACTCACAGAGATGGCATCCACACCTTGAGGCACTGGAGGCATGCGGAGAAATCTGCAGGCCTACCGCAGACCTCGGGGGTTCACTAACAATGATGACAGCCGGGTGTGCTGACTCCTGCTTGTAATCCCAGCGCTTTGGGAGGCTGAAGAGGGAGGATCATGAGCCCAGGATTTTGAGAACAGCCTGGGCAGTATAGTGAGACTCTGTCTCTACAGAATAATAATAATAATAGAAATAATTTGCTTCCCTGTCTCTACAACACCCTCCACTTGCGTGTCCCAAAAGAGCAGAACTGGTCAGCTGTAAAACGCTGTTGGCCATGCCCCTTCCTCCTTTCTCATCTTTAAGCACGGCTGCTGAATTACCGCACCTAACAGTCACAGTAAGAGCATTCATTGAGCACTTACTGTGTGCCAGGCAATATTGTAAGCGCCTCACATGCACAAACTCCTTTAACCCTCACAACAATCCCATGAAGTAGTCATAATCGTTATCTCCATTTTTTTTCTTTCTTTTTTTTTTTAAGAGATGAATTCTCACTCTGTCACCCAGGCTGGAGTACCGTGGCACGATCTCGGCTCACTGCAACCTCCGCTTCCCGGGTTCAATTCTCCTACCTCAGTCTCCCGAGTAGCTGGGACCACAGGCGCACGTCGCTATACCCAGCTAATTTTTTGTATTTTACTAGAGACGGGGTTTCACCGTGTTGCCCAGGCTGGTCTCAGACTCCTGAGCTCAGGCAATCCAACCATCTCGGCCTCCCAAAGTGCTAGAATTACAGGCATGATTTTACAGATACAGGAAGCTGAGATAAAGATTATGTAACTGTCTAAGGTCATACGGCAAATAACTGCAGTTCCTGGAACGCAAATCCCGTAGGTCTGGTTCCAAAGCCCGTGTTCTTTATTCTATTCTGCCTCTGCCAAACAAAACCCAAATCAAAAATGTCTTCTTCAAAATATCTTCATAGAATGTGCAACAGCATTTCCCCATCTACTATTAGGAGTTCAACTGCAAATAGCCACACAGAGCACCTTTACATAAAACTGCTCCCAGCATGGCTGCTCACACTGTCGTGAATATCTTTCTTATGAAAACCCCTGCGGCAAATTCCTCAGCGGCTCAGAGCTAAGAGAAAGTTGACCCTCTTAGTCTTCTGGGCTCCTTGTCTCCTTCCTTTCAGTGGATACTGAGTTAAGTAATTCGTGAAGTTTCCTTCTTTGCTATGGCTGCCAGGAAGCTCAGAGAGAAAGCTTATCGTCTATTTTAGTATCTTCTGCTCTTCTGCTAATCTCGATCACCTCCCTCTCTGCTTTCACTGAATTTATTCTCCTTCTATCTTTTTTTTCCCTAGATGACAGATTTACTTGGACTTGTGTTTATGGTAAGATACTCCAAAACCTTTTGCAAATAATGTAGGGGTTCAAACATTGTCATTTTAAAAAGCAGACTCTGTTACGCAGCCTCTACCCACAAGCTCCTGCTTCTTTCCCTCTCTTTAGCTACACTCGCCGAATTACCATCTCCCTCCAAAGCGTGTAAGCCTTCTTTTCCAGGTTCTGAGGTGTGCGATGGGCACCCTGGCATCACAGCTGCAGTGTTTGTGGGTTGTTTCTGCCACACAGCCTCTAGGGTCCGCTTCCCCCATGAGTGAGATAAGGGCACTGAATGCCATCAATGTTCTCAGACTTTTTAAACGTTGCCTCCACAGAGTCTTCCTCAAGCACATCTCAGCCAGCCAAAAAGATTGTGTTGAATTCTAGTTCCGTGGGTTTCTTTCCAAATGGATGTGGTGACCATATTAAATGTGCTTTCTCAATCCACAGTCTTTCTCCTGGCCCCACTGCAGCGTGTGATGTTTTTAATGCCCAGTGTTGATCCCCTTTCTTCTGGTGATACATCCCAATTTTCCTCTGGGGAGTGACCATTTATACCTTTGATACAGTCTTAGAAGAACTTTCAGTGAAGGTTCCTACCTTTCCTAACCAAAGGGTGAGCACACGAGCCACCAGTCCAAGTGGATGCTCTCTCCCTGGAAGGTGACTTTGGAGCACTATGTCCCAGGGCCTAGGCATGGTTCTTAAAGACGATGCTTTAAGGATGCATCCGTTAGTTCCCGCTACCCAGCCCCCAGAGGCTACCTTGTTCCCCGTCCTTCTGCAGGTTATTCAGCTTCTCCTTCAGTTCTCTAAGTTGAATATCCACTCAATACATTTCTGTTTTGCTTAAGATAGTCAAGTTGGATTTTGTTGCTTACAACCAAAGAACTCTAATTGAAACACAACTCCCCATACTAAGAATTATTAATCTGGAGTATATTTCAAGTCTTCTTTTACCTTTAACAATCTGTGATCCCAGTAACCTCACATAACATAAATTATAGGACATCTAAATCAAGATTTAGGAGAAGAAAAAGAAAAACCCCAAACCCCCAGACAGAAGAGATTACAAGTTTTGTAGTAGATTGAATAATTGTTTAACAAATATTTACTTCTTCCCCCTCAAACTTGGAGATATATGCTTCCCTAGCCCATTTCTGTTGCACTTTACCATGTGATTTACTGTAGCCAATGGAATGTGAGTGTGAGAATGTGCCATCTTTGAGCCTAGGCTTTAAGAGTTCTGTGTTTCTGCTCACCCCTAGGAGTTTGCAACCTCCCCCAGGAGAAGAACATGTTTTGGGAAGAATGGGAGTCACATGGAAGTGAGTCGAACCCAACTCTCAGCCTGGAGTCAAGCTCAGTCTAGAGAAGCTGAACTCTAGACAACCTGCAGATGCACGAGTAAGAAATAAAGGCTTGCCGTGAGGCTTCAAGATTCTTTTTTTTTTTTTTGTTATGCAGCATCATTATAGCCGTAGCTGACAGATACAGATTTGTCGTAACTTCAGTTTACTTTAAGCCTAACAGTTTTCAGAATCTCCCAGTCTAGGGAGGGATTAGTAAAAGTCCTACCTGCCACTTTGACCTGGTTGGGGGCGCAGGACCTGCAGGGAATCACCTGGAACTCTTCTGCCTGGTACATGGAGTAATCAGTACTTGCAATGACCAGGGTGTCTCCAGGCTTCCACGACTGTACATTATCCTCCAGGTTCAGAATGGTGCTGTTCACATTGGTGTCAATGGTGACTGTGAGTTTGGGCCTCACTGCAACCCAAAACAGGAAAGACTGAGACAGAGCCCTTTGCCCTTGGCAAACGTTTGGCTACCTCTTTTTTCCCTTTCCCTCCCTAAAGAAGTAAATGCCAGGTTTGCCTATCCACAACCCAAATCACTAGCTTACTCCATCCCACTCTTGGTAAAGGTTTTTGAAGTCAACAAAAATCCTACCAGAAAAGAGCCATTCATAGCTCCGAGCAGAGGAATTTTCCACTAACTTCTTAGCTGGAGTTAAATGCGGCTGCCTCACCCGCCCACTTTGCTAAAGATGTAAAACAAATACAGTTCCTCCTATTATTTTCGGTAGCCATAAACCTCTCCCACTAAACTTTCATTCCTAATGACGGCCTTCTGGAGGTGGCCAAGTGCCTCCGAGAACAACCCGACCATTTCCAATCTTTTCTAACAAGCACCTTTGGAACTGGGTTTAAAATAATAGCACCCAAAAAAGCAAAAAGCTGCACCTCTCTGCAGGGGAGGGCGGCCCTCTCCATCTGCCCCTGACTGTCTTGGACCAGGCCCTTCTCCTTCCTGGAAGACTCATGGGCAGGGTGGGGTTCTGCTGTCTTCTGCCAACTCCAAGGCCGCGCCCACTGCTCCTGTGTTACAGAAGTACTCTCCTTTGGGAGCACTGTTTCACTGAGATGTCTGGAGGTCGCCTGCATAGCTGCCAGATAAAGGAACCGAGCCGCAGCTGCACCTCCGTCCCCGACAAGGGGCTGCTTACCCGGCTTCCCACAGAGGAACCGCACACGGTAGCTCCTGCAGGCTCGGCCCCGGTCGTAGCAAGCAAACCTATAATCTTGGCCTTTTTTGTAGACAACCTCGGTGCTGAGGTTAACTCCATCCATTGTAGTGGCCTGGGAATGGCACAGAAATTACAGAGCAAAGTCATTTTTTTTAATAAAGAAGGAAGGTGATGATTCATGTTCTAAACATGTACTCAGAGGTCTAAAATTGTCCCTGCTGCTGCAACGCTATTTACAATGGCCTGAAATGATTATCCCAGGGATGGCCCCCATCGGCTTTGTTATGAGAAAGAGCCTAAAGTCTTGGAGTAAATACATGCCTGCCCTGAGGTCCTACAGTACTGGATATCTAAACGAGGGATTTACTGCTTATGGCTGGGTGAACATTTTACAGGGCATCTCGAATAAGTAGGCGCTCTTTTAGGATCTGGGTTGGCCATGTTTTGCAATCCACACCACCACTGCAGCACCATGAACCGTGGCCAACGGTCCCAACGTGGCTCCTCATCCCATGGGGAAGAGTCTTTAAAAAATGCTCATGCCCAGGCCCCATCCTTGGAGTCTCAGATTTGATTGTGTCTGGGGTGCGGCATGGGCATCTGGACTTTTTTTTTTTTTTTTTGATCATTTAAAAAATTTACTTCATTCTTTTTAAACTTTTATATTTTTTACAAATTTTTTTTGTTTTAAAGAGATGGGGTCTCGCTATGTTCCCCAGGCTGGAGTGCAGTGGCTGTTCACAGGCATGATCCCACTACTGATGAGCACAGGAGTTTTGACCTGCTCCGTTTCCGACCTGGGCCGGTTCACCCCTCCTTAGGCAACCTGGTGGTCCCCTGCTCCCGGGAGGTCACCATATTGATGCCGAACTTAGTGCGGACACCCGATCGGCACAGTGCACTACAGCCCAGAACTCCTGGGCTCAAGCGATCCTCCCACCTCAGCCTCCCGAGTAGCTGGGACTAGAGACATGCACCACCGTGCCCGGCAGGCATCTGGACTTTTAAAAGTTGCCCAGGTGATTCTAATGGGCAACAAAGTTTGAGAACCACTTGCGTAGTTATAAAGCGAGATGTTTACCTGTATCATCTCATCTCATCTTCATAGCAAAACTATGAGGCTGCTGTTAGTTTTACAGATAAGGAAACTGATCCTCAGAGAGGTTCGGTCACTTACCAGGGATCACAAAGCCAGGTGGTGGCAGAGCTATAACCTGAACCCAGACGTATGCAACTACATTGCAATACTTCTAAGCCTCACCCACCCTTGCCCTAAGGCGCTAGCCACCTACTGTCCTTTGTTCAAATGTCTGCCTCCTCCCACTGCGTGGTGGGCTCTGGGAGGGCAAGGAGCAGGTTTTCGCCCCTTGTCCCCAGCATTCAGCCCAGGGCCTGGCATAGAGTGCGGTCTCGGTGGATGAGGGCTGGCTGGCGAGCAGCTCCAAGGCCAGGTGGAGAATTTAGGGAGCAGTTCCCCTCCCTACCAGGAGGGCACGATCCCTGCCAGCTGGGGCCCGTCCCAGAGCCAGGGTGTGTCTGCATCCTGACCATGACTGTCATTCAGAGACATGCAATTTAGAGCAAGGGCTGCTGCTGCTATCATCTTTGGCACAGAGACCAAAGGGACCGGACGGAGGTAATAAGGAAAGTGCAGCCGATCAAAGAAAGAGGAGACTTTTTAGGAAACATTGTTCTGAACCCAGCAGATCCATTATCTTTGGCTTAGAAGGAGAGTCATGTGGATGTGAGTTCAGCCACAATGAAAACTCAGCCATTTCCTGCAAAAGCACACTCATACCCACTATGTCAGATGGTGTCTGCAACAGCCAGAGAGACAGGGTTGCAAACTTGCTTTTAGATAGAGGTCAGCACTGATGCTCAGAGGGGTTCAGGTGTACGCTCAAGGTCAGCTGAGGTAAGCCGACTCCTAGGGTCTCCTGACATGTTCCCCTGAGGCAGGCATGTTCATCAGTGGGAGATGCCATGAGATTGAGAACCGAGCCCGAGAGCACCACGAAATGGGCTGCAGATTTCTCCAGGTGCGACATCCAACAGTAATTTCAAGAGAGCATCCACCCAATTCTGCTGCTTTTCCTTTTTTCCTTTTTCTAACCTAAAGAGTGACCTCAGTTTTGGAGAAGAGTAAAAAGGAATCCACCATAATTCAGAGAAACAGATCTTTAGGTAGACTGAGTTTACTGTTATTTCTGATAATAATAATAACTAATTATCGATATGATAACTAATAATAAATTTATTTCATTTCATTTTATTTTATCGATTTATTGATTTTGAGACAGAGTCTCCCTCTGGTGCCCAGGCTGGAGAACAGTGGTGCCATCTCGGCTCACTGCAACCTCCACCTCTCGGGTTCAAGCGATTCTCCTGCCTCAGCCTCCCAAGTAGCTGGGACTACAGGAACCTGCCACCACACCCACTAATTTTGTATTTTTAGTAGTGATGTGGTTTCACCATGTTGGCCAGGCTGGTCTCAAACTCCTAACCTCAGTTGATCCACCTGCCTTGGCTTCCCAGAGTGTTGGGATTACAGGCGTGAGCCACCATGTCTGGCCAAGAAATTAATTTTAAATAATAAAAAACTTATGGGTCACTTTCAGTTTGCACATTTCATTGCATTGAATCCACAAAACACGCCCATGAGGAAGCAATTATTATCCCTATTTTTACATGTGAGGAAACTGAGGCGCTAAGTAACAAGACTGCGAGTGAGGTACCCAAGACACAAAATTTAATTTAAAATCCACTCTTGGGGTCATGCAAAGTGCAGAGCTGGCACTGGGGGGAGCGGGCTTTCTTAAATTCTGCACCGTGGACACCCTGCTGATATGCCAAAGCTCACAAGTGGTGGAGCTGCGATCTCTCTGGTCAACTTAGCTCTCTCTGGCTTCAAAATATGTTTTGTTACCATCAGGCTGACCTCCCACCACTGCACGGGCTGCTGCGGGGAACACATAGACTGCCTGATGTCCCCCAAGGAAATCTGGGTCCAGTAGGTCCCACTGGCCTTGAAGGGTGGCTGGGTTTTAAGAGAGAAGGTGAAAGGTAAGAGGATTTTCAGCCAAGGAGACCTGAACAAAGGGCAAGACATGGAAACAGTGTGCTTTTGTTACTTTTTTTTTTTTTTTCAGAATCACAAAATATCAGATCTTGGAAAAGCTTTTCTTGAGGTCAACTGCACCGTCTTCCTGCTTCCTCCTTCTTCCCAACCTGCCTCCTCCAGTCTTGCCCAGGTTGCAAATGTCCTTGACACTCCCTGGCCCAGAGGCTCTGACTATGTCAGCGCATGGCAGGTGTCCCGGGACCCACTGTGTGTGGCACGCAGCTGGGCACTGGGGCGGGCACAAGCGTGAAGAGGAGCACGTGAGAGCTCAGGACTGGGATAGGAGAGGCACCAGGTGACCAGAGAAAGCTGCATTTGGCAATTGTGGCAAAAATGAGCACGTGGGAAGTTCTGTTTCACGTGTCTCCCCCTGGGTTAATTAACAAGGGCATTCAGCTTTGGGCTGATGCATTTGGCACCTTCTAAAAAGGAGGAAATCCTGCTTCTCTCACCTCTTGTGAGCATAGACAAGACTGGCTTTGTTTTTCTGGTTTTGGAAACATCCAGGAACATATTCTACACCACGATTTTTATCTTCGATGGATGTAAAGAGATCCTCTAGCTAAGTCTGGGGATGATCATCGGTGAAAGATTGGTGGTGAGAATTAGGAAGAAGCCTGGTCTCCCCAGCATGGCAACATCTTCTCTTCAGTAGAGATGGAGGTTCGACTTCACCATTGGAGGCACATGACTCTCACCTTTTAGATGACCAACTCGACAGAACTTGGTTTTGCCAAGAAAAATCCAAAGGTCTTATTATGGAATTGGGAGTTCTGAATGCTTTCACTGTGGGAAGACTGGCCTAAGCTTCTGAGTAAGGGGACGACACTGCTGTCGGGTCTTTTATTCTCTGAACCTCAAATAATGGAGAACTTGAACTCGGGGAATGTCTCGCCAAGGGGACTCTTTTTGTTGGAAGAGAACGAGGCCTTGCGATATGGCAACAGACTAATGGTTACAGAGTGTAGGGTTGGGTCCCCACCAAGGGTCTTGGCTTACGGAGCTCTCGGCCTGGGTTTAATTGTGTGTTTTGGGACACTCAAGGAAGCGCCTGCGTCTGTGCTAGGAGCAAAGTAAATGCAAGAATGGGAAATGCCTAAGAAATGCTGTTTTCCTGGCACTGAGAGGTGGTCTTCCAATCAACAGTGTCTGGAGCCAGACGACTGGCAGAGCAAACACCAGGAGAGATTTGTAGACCATGTAAGCATTCCTTGAGCATTTCCAGAAGCCTCTGGAGAGGGGATATTGGTAAAGAGCTAGACTTCCTGTGGTCAAGTGAACTGGAGGGATAAGATTATGGCTATTTCAGAATCAAAGCTGGAACGTTCAAGGTTACGAGAGAAAATTAAAATTAAATCTGGACAGTATGTGCTATGGGGGATCAGTGCTTTTTGATTCTGTTGGACCCAAAGAATCTGCGACTTGCAACTTAATCTGGGTAAATCCTTCACAATAACATTGAAGCCATGTGAAGGGAAGAGCCTTCGCCAAAGAATGGGAAAGTTTTCTCCAGCCTTAGCTAAGTGCAGAGCAGAGGATCCTCCCTTGGATAAGCGGTCCTTCCTACAATGCAACACAGAGGGTAGAAGTGAGTTCTGCCCAGGATGGTGCAGCGGGTTGAAAGCACAGACAGATGGCCTGGAACCCGAGCTGACCTGGGACTTGAGCTTCAAGATTCTAGGAAAAAGTACTGTACACACATGGTCGCTATTTTTATTGGCTAAAGGAGGATAATATGGGCTGGGATGGCCTTTCTCAAATGCCTTTCTATTTTTTTTGAGTTGGAGTCTTGCTCTCTCACTCAAGCTGGAGTGCAGTGGTGCGATCTCAGCTCACTGCAACCTCCACCTCCTGAGCTCAAGGAATTCTCCTGCCTCAGCCCTCCAAGTAGCTGGAATTACAGGCACCCGCCACTACAACAAGGTGATTTTTTTTTTTTCATATTTTTAGTAGAGAGGAAGTTTCACCATGTTGGGCAGGCTGGTCTCTAACTCCTGACCTCAAGTGATCTGCCCACCTCGGCCTCCCAAAGTTCTGGGATTATAGGCATGAGCCACTGAGCCCAGCTCTAGTGGCTTCTAATTCTCCATCAAGCATTTAAGCGGCCTCAGATCTTGTCTTGGAACAAGACTGGGCATAAGGAAGTGAATCTCATTTCCCTTGCCCATTTCTCCTGCCTCTGCTGGTGTGCCCAAAGCTCAGTACCCCTCTGGCTGAGCTGTGAATTGTGAGCCCGTGTATTCACTCAACACTTTCTTGACGCAGCCAACTGAGAACATCAAGGTCCCCTTCAGATGGAATTAACTCCAAGGGAAGATTATGAGCAAACACTGTCCATTCTATGAATGCTGGCTTTGATTTAGCTCAGTCGAGAACAAGGCCGCGCGTGTGTTCTCCATCTGGGCTGGCCTGGCCTGTACCCCAAATCCTAGCTGCATCCTGTGCACTCAAGGTCCCTAAGGAAATCAGCTGGGAAGTGAGACTGGGCAGGCCAAACCCATCCCTGCGGTGGCGGCACTCTCAGCCATGGCGGAAGAAGTGAGTTAAAGAGAAGGAACTCAGAAGCTGGACCCAAGAGAACCAGCCCTCGCTTTTGGGCAGATAGTAAGCCTCCGCTTCGGTCTCTAAAGTGGGTACGGGACTCTTCGGCTGACCTGCCTCCCAGGAGGGCCATGCCAGTCACAACACCCAAGTGACAAGAATGTCTGTGATCTATAGTCTTCTTCAAAACGGCACATTTCTGTCTCCTGTTTTGCTGTGAGTTTGGTACCTGTATATCAATGGGACGATTGCAGATTTTTCCTGGGTGAGCTGTCCAAAGGTCTGAGAGTTTCTCTCCACCTTTAGTCTGAGACACTTTATCGTGGTCGAACCACTCCGTCCACTCCACATCTAGGCAAAAAGCAAAGAGCAGAGTCAGACAGAAGTTGCCTGTGAGGGCGATGACATTCAGTGTGCTCTCCTGGCATCCTCGGCACCACGGGAGCTGAATATTATGTGTCCGTGGTTGCACCAGGGGAACTGAGTATGGTTGCACCAGGCTGGGGCGTGGGTGGCTCTTGACAAGCTGCCTATTCTCCCATGTTTTAATTAAATGAGTTTCCCTTAATGAGGTTTCTTACTTTTGTAAAAGCAATTTATGTTCTGGGTTATCGCAAAAGCAAATAAACAAAGAGAAAAGAAAGAAAACCCATCGGCAAATCCATCATCCAAGGACTGCAACTAGGATGGCTGCCTTCTGCAGTCCCTGCGTGGGGCTGTTTGAGGGGCAGGCTCCATTCTTATCTGCGTTTCCTGTTCAGTGCCATTGCCTGGCACATCAAAGATATCCCGTGAACTAAGCTGAATGCCACAGACCCCAGCTGAGATGAAATTCCAATCTTAACCAGGGGAGAACAGTCTTTTGGGCTATGGGCTAAAGTGGCTTGATTAATTAAAGACAATTTTCAGTTGCACATTTTTAGTTGATCCTGCAAAAGTTACAGTGGTCTGACTGGTATAAGACAAATCTAGTTCTGCAAAGACAGTGATTTCTGGTCTTCTGTCCCACTGTTAGGGGTCACCAAGTTGTCTGAAACTTCTCACCTTGAACCCACTCGCTGGACAAAGAAACATTGAAGTATTCGCCATGCTCAGTCCGGAACAATCTGAATACTCGGGCAGCGGCAGAGCCCCGGTGCCCTGTCAGAGAAACCAGACCCTTTAGGACCTGGACCGACCCCCAGATTCAAAAGGTTGTAATTCCAAGGCAAGGAAACCCCCTACACACATGTACGCTGACTCATTTATTTACAAATATTTTTTAAGTAAATAAAAGAAAATCAAGACATTCATTCACTTGGGAAACAGATTATTGTCCCTTCTTTTGTGTTAAGTCTGAAAATTTAGTTCCAGCCTCCCAACAAATTCAGATTGTAGAGCTCTAGCATGTCTCACGGGCTGAATTCCTCCTGGGCGTTAGAGCTGTGGCGCTGCCCGCAGCCTGTGCTGGACAAAGGAGGCTCCCACTGTGTCCTGAAAGCCCATCTAAAGTGTCATTTTAGCTCTTTTGAGAATTTTTTTTGAGATGGAGCCTCGCTCTGTTGCCCAGGCTGGAGTGCAGTGGCGTGATCTCCTCCCAAGTAGCTGGGAATATAGGCGCCCACCACCATGCCTGGCTAATTTATTTTTATTTTTTTATTTTTAGTACAGACCAGGTTTCACCATATTGGCCACGGTGGTCTTGAACTCCGGACCTCAAGTGATCCGCCCGCCTTGACCTCCCACAGTACTGGGATTACAAGCATGAGTCACCGCACCCGGCCTGGTTTTAGCTCTTAAAGTGCCACCCTTGTTGGGTCTATCCCAGTTCTCATCTTTTCTATGCCTCTTCTAGGTTTTAGATGAAGTCAGTGAAGACTTCCGTGAAAAGGTAAATATTATCGCAAGCGATGGGCCTTTGGCCAGCTCTTTGCCACGTCCACGTAGGGTGGCCAGTTAAGCGTCTGCTCACTCATCTAGGCGTTGGGAGCTGGGCACTCATGCTCGGAGAAAAGTGGGCTGTTCAGAAAAACCCTGCCCCTCTTGGTCAGAGACACACTGGAGGGAATCAGGCCTCTAGTCAGCTATTTATTACCATGATATTCAATATGGTCTTCCACTGAAGAAGACGGATTTCCTTTCACAGTTAGAAAACTCCAAGGGTGTCTGAAAAAAAGAAAAAAAACAAACAAAAAGTACAGTTATTCACGAGTCTGAACCTGCACGGGGTGTCGGGTCGGGGGAGCGCAGAGTGGCTGCACCATCAGGTTGAAGAGCGTCCCTCCGTCCCTCCCTGCTGTTTGGGGGAGATTCGTTCACTTGCTGGCCTTCTCTTCTCGAGAAGAAGCACCTTTCTTTGCAAGCCCCTGCCTGGGGCTTGTGAGCCTCTTCAGCTGCATTCTGGCAGAAGGTGGGAGTATGAATCACAAATAAACAAACAAGCCAACAGACCTACCATACCACCTGCCAAGCTCGATTATGTCCTGAAGCAAGTGCTTGGATACCTTTAGGAAAACATGTTCCAAGAGAGAACATGCTCAGCTCCCCTGGAGTTGAGCTCGAGGAAAATACCAGCGGCTAACGTGAGCGACCACTTTAGCCATCTGTCTTGGGCCTTGGAAAGGACAGAAACGCCTCTTCTTAATGGGGAAGGAAGGAGAAAAAGAAGGTCTAAGGTTCTGAAAAATTGTACACCCATCTTTCCTTCATGCAAGCATCTGCTGCTTTAGGGCAGGAAGGTTTTCTTACCTCATTTTGTCTTAGGCATTTTGCATCATGATTAATGCAGTAATGGGGTTCAGGAGATGCTACCCCCCAAAATGGCAGCTTGGCATATTGAATATTTCAAGCTCACGGAATTTGAGAAATGTCAGGCAGGAGTTTCTGACTTTCCCCTGAAGCAGGTCCAAGACCCTTTTGTGAGAGGGGCCTTCCTTATTCCCAAGGAAAGAGCATCCTTATCCCCAAAGGCCGATGGCTAGGGTAGTCAGTCACGGTAGGATAGTCACGACAGCATAGTCTCTGATCCCCAAAGGCAGAAGGAAGCCAAGAGGAATCTGCAGGAACAGACCGTGCTAAGTTTTCCCCGTTTACTGTGCTTGGCTCAATTCTCTGTCCTATCACATTTCCCCACAACTCTCCACTTCATCAAAGCTTGTGTACCAGCACTCAGTCTAACCGTTTCTTTGGGTCCTGGTTTCCTTATAAAGGCTCCCACGTCATGTAAAACTAACCATCTGAAATACATCTGTGTGCTGTTCTCCTATTAATCAGTGATTTGTTGCAGGTGCTCCAGCCAAGGACTTAGAAGGGTAGAAGGAAAGAGGTTCTCCTCTGCAGTAGCCCTCTCTGACGATAAGCTCTCTATCAATTGATTTTGGTGCTGAATGGCTCTCATTATTGTTTTCATCTCTTGTCTTGGAAAGTGGGTCACTACTGAATGGTGTTTAACCAAGGTTGGGGATGTGACTGCCCACTCTCCTGCCTAAATCCTTCAGTAGCTCCCCATTGCCCCTTGGATAAAGTCCAAGCTCGTTGGCACAGAATCAAACGCCCTCTGCCCTCGCCCTCTCTCGCATACTGCCACTGCCTGGCCATCCCCACCTTCTTCGGGAGAGCCTCTCTTCTGCCCCTTGGCCTCCAAAGCTGCTGGTCTCTCTAAGGGACCTCCTGGGTCTCAACCTCACGTGTGCATCTGCACGAAATTCCCTTTGCCTCATCACCAATTTCCATTCACATCTACCTTCCCCAAGAGCTCAGGACACCTGGTCTAACCAAGTGCCTCCCACCTTATGTGTTGAATAACCACTTCCCAAATGGGTGAACAGATGAAGGGTCCAAGTCTCAGTTCTCCTACTGCTTTTAGATGCCTTAAGTTTCTCACTCAGAGAGTGTCTCTCTATACAAATGAGATGTGGAAATGTGATTTCTGCCTACGTATCTCCTTTACCCATGTGAACAGATGGGCAAAAGACGGTGAGTGCCCATCTTCCCAGTGGCTCTTGTTTATAAAGAGAAAATAGTTGCTAACATTTCTGGAGTGCTTATTCTGTGCCAGACGGGATGACAAATATTTTGCTCCTATTATCACATTTAATTGTCCCATTGGTATACCCCATTTTACAGACGTAGGACCAGGCAGAGAGAATGAGTCCTTTGCCTGCAGTCACACCTCCTAGGAGGTGCAACCCAGGCTCAAACTCAGGCCACTGGATGCCAGATCTTGGGCCCTCAGCCACTTTCTTCTGCTGCTGAGGCTCTAAGTAGTCCGTTCCCTGGTGTTTCTAGCTCACCGTAAATTAACAGACTGGACTTTTGGTTTATAAAACAACAGAATGGAAGTGCAGTTAGTGTTTCCTGACAAAGGAGGTTTGCGATTCCAAGGTACCGTTGTCATCTTTGGCTGCTGAAGTTTCCTGCTCGAGTTTCCCGTCCAGGAGAAGTTGTCTCTGGGCTGTCGGAATGCACTCTGGAACCCGGAGCACACCTCCCTAGCCCAGGGCGTTTCTGCTTAGCCAGCAAAACTGCTTTGCTCCAAGCCCAGGAAGGTCTCTGGCTTCCCTCTTATCTTGCCCCAGAAGTGGGAAGCTGAAGGGAGGAGCATCGTGATCGCCAAACGGCCAAGGGACAGATAACCTCAACTTTCCACTGAGCTGAGATTTGATTCAACATGATAAAAAGGCGCGTTTACTATGGACACAGGGAGGGGAACAACACACAGGGAGGGGCCTGGCAGAGTGGGGCAGAGGGAGGGAGAGCATCAGAACAAACAGCTAACGCGTGCTGGGCTTAGTACCTGAATGATGGGTTGATAGGTGCAGCAAAGCACCATGGCACACGTTTACCTACGTAACAAACCTGCACGTCTTGCACATGTATCCAGGAACTTTAAATTAGATTTTTCTAAAAAGGCGTGTTTACCATGGGGCCAACAGCCCCCTCTTGGTGCGAATGTGTGTGCATGCCAACGTCAGACATGATGCTGCACTCCAAGGCAAACACAACACACTCTAGAACATGGCAAAGGGCTGCTTCTCCTCGGGCATTTGGCTCGGCGGAGACACTTCACGTAATCTCTCAAAAACTGTCTGCCAATCCCCAAGCCATGACACGACCCCTTCCCCAAAGAAAGGGAAAATGAATATTAGCTGCGCATCAGAGACATGGCTCTTGCACACAGTAGGTGCTCACGTAGCATTTTGTAAGTGGCCGGCTGAATGAATGAGTTCATATAAACAGAGAGCATTTGTGTTTTACGAGTGAACTATGCTTGTAAGAAAAAACAAGCTTTCTTTAAGAACAATTTCCAAACATATCAAACGCAGATGTCAAATGTAAATCCCTGCAACCACTAGGTCATTTAGGATGGTATGGCTGTGGGGACAGGAGACGGAAAGGTACATTCTTAGTGGGAAAGGGTGGCTTCAGTGTTCCAGAGCCCAGTGGTGGCCGAAGTGAGGGTCGGTACCTAAATCCAAGGTGTAGGAAGTGTTTGCTTCCCAATTTGGTCATCGCCTTCCTGGCGACATCATCTAGATTTCGAGAACCTTCATCATTCACTGCAACAGCAAGGATCTTGCCATCGGGCACCACGTTCAAATACTGGACCAGACGTTCACTCTCTTTTTTGGACCTATAGGTGTCAAACCTAAAAAGGGCGGAGAGAAGAGATTTGAATAGTCTTGACAGCAGCCAAAAAAGAGAGCTCTAAGCACATGTCTGTGCTGCAACAGCTAACATGCTATCCAACATCCTGGGGGCTGCGATTCTTAAACAAGGAAGCCGCTTCTTTAAAGAACACATAAGTGTAATTATTTTGCGTACCATACAGTGATATCCAAGCAGAAGGGATTTGACTAAATGTTCATTTGCGGAGTAAAATGTCAAAGAAATGATTGCAGTAGTGGAGACTTCAAGCTCCAGGGTGTTGAGTGGGTCACATGCTTGAGGTCTAGGACTTTTGATGTTCCCCTTTCATCTTGGAGGCAGAGGATCGTGCCTCTTGCAAGAGCCTGACTTTTAGAGATAGTTCAGATAGCTAGGGCATTAGGAATTTGTATCTTTGATCCAGATTAAAACTCCGATCTCAGAATTCTTGGAGATGACAAAGAGAGTGTCCTAAATCCCTTACCCCACCTCAGAGTAACTTGCAGAGAGTTACTTGCAGAGATCCAACTTAAAGTTCATTTATTGACCTGTTGATGATTCTTATGAAAATACATGTTAGAATCATTAAAATGTAATCTCTGATTCACACAGTAGCAGTCACATAATATTTGAGTATTGCAAATGTTGTTGCATTGCTATTTTCTCCCGTTTACTTTTTAAAAATTATTTTACTTTATTGTGGTAAGAACACCTACCTTGAGATCTACCATCTTAAAATTTTAAGTGTACTGTATAGTACTGTGCAATGTTAGACAGCAGATCTCTTAGAATAGCAAGAACTGATCTCCAAATTACTCATACACATAAAATATTCACAAAGTCAAAATCATACACAAAAAAATCTATACCCCTGGTGAGGAGAATTTACAAAGCAAAGACACAATTTTGTAATGACTCCAACTTTCCCCCTTGTAAGGATAAAGATTTTGTGCAATTACAGTGGAAATTCCTAGGAATATGTCTTGGAACTCAAGGAACATAGTTCTAAAGTGAATCTGGAAAAATAATTTAAGGAGGTTTTTGGAAAAGAAAAACAATGTTGGTACTGGTGTAGCTAGATAGGTGCTCCTGGGTCCTCACGCTTGTTTTCAACTGTTGGCACAATCTGGTCCAACCCCACGTAACCTTGCAAACCCTCCATTGTCCCTCCCCAGGAAGCTCCTGCTGCAAGCCGAGTGCTTCTCAGTGTCCAGTGACCACCCCACCCGCCCACTCCTGTCTTCATCATTCCTTCCCACCTTTTCTCTACCTGATCAAACACCTACTACCTTTCAAGAGCTGACCTAAGTTCCTGCTCCTGTAGGTAACCTTCTCAGATGACTTTTGCCTGCATTTACTGTGTGTGTGTGTGTGTGTGTGTGTGCTTATTAATAGCTTTACTCATACACATTTATCTACCACATTATTGAGATCTCCAGCACATACTTTAGGCAAAAGATATTTACAACAAGTGGGCATTCTGTCTGTGCAATCGCCACAGCACCTGTGCAGATATCACTGCTCGTTAACAGGCCAGTACATAAACTTTAAGTTGGATCTCTCAAGTAACAGTGTTGTACTTACTTAAAAACCAGCACCAAAAAGATCAGCACACAATTGAAGAGGCCATCCTCTCTAGTGTGAAGGCAAGGGCTCCCTGACACACTCTGTGTCAGTCAAGGCGTCAGCTGTTATCTGTGGGCTCAGGCTTGCTCAGGCTCAAGCCAAGGTAAATGGCCGTCACCAGGCAGCCCGTGGAGGTGATACAGGCACACCTGGGTTTGAATCCCATCTCCAACACTTTCCAACCTTGTGACTGAGTAAACTTAGCCCCGTGAGCCTCAGTGCTTTCATCTGTTTAAGATGGATAATGACAGAACCTTCCTCACAGAATGTTGATGAAGATCAAAGTACATTTGACAGGTGAAGTGATGAACAGTGTTTTGCAGGGAGAAAGTCTAGTGACTGCATTATAGCTACCGATATTTACCGGCAAGGTTGGGTGTCTGTGAGCACCAGCAAGCTCTTCAGTTCCTGCCCACCCTGCCCCTGACCGCAGCTGGCTCTGCTGCCTTCATGGTGACACCCATGGCTTGGACCCTCTTCTTGAGGAATGCACCTGACTCCCTCCCTGAGCAGCCCCAGGATAGCTCTGTCCCTACTTGTCTACCCCACCTCTGTCCATCCCTCTGCAGGGCCAGGATGAAAGCTCCTGGGATTGCAGGGCAGGTCCAGCCTCGGCAGAATCTGCCAGCTTACACCTGCCCATGTTGCCTTCCAAACATCTCTCAGGTACACCACTAACCGCCATTGCTTCCGGATCTTCACCACCGCCATGTCCTGCCTTGACCACAGGAGAAGCTTCCTAACCCCCTGCACTGTCTTTGATTTTGCCTCCATGAGTAAAACCATTCTTTACGAAGCAGCCAGAACATTCTTTTAAATCAGATCATGCCCTTCTTAAAGCCTTTCAGTGACTTTGCTTCCCACGTAGAAGAAAGACCACCTCCTTATCGCAGCCTACAGGGTCCTGCCCTGCCTGGATTTGTGACTCCCACGGGACTGTGTGCTGCTCTTCCACTACCTGCTGGTCTTCCCGTCCTTTGAGAATGTCACACCTTTTCATACCCCCGGCCCTTTGCACCTGCTCTCTGTCTTGAACACTCTTTCCCGGACACATCCTTACCCTGCGTTTCTCAGCTCAAATGTTGCTTCCTTACACTGCCTTTCCCTATCCAGAGTCGTCTTCCCTAGTTACACTCTAGCATTTCACTGTCTTTCCCCCTCTTACTACCAATGATCACAATCTGAAACTACGTTGTGTGTACGTATGTGTGCATGCTTGCTCCTCTTCATTTCAGCATCATTAGGCAAACGCCTGGGGAAGGACAGAACTCCTTGAAGGCAGGGATTCCCATCTGTTTCATTCACTGATGTTCTCCCAACACCTAGAGTGGCAGCTGGCCGGAAAGCACACTCAGTAAGTGTACTCTGAATGAATGCGTGTATGTTTAAGTGAAGGCAAACCTTACCGGTCAGAATGGATGACTGTGCCTGATTTGGGGTCGATGACATGAACAATGACTCCACGGTGGCCCCAGCTCCTTTCGAAAAAATAGCCTCCTTCTGCCATGCCACCGGGGTGAAGGGTCTTGTTCAGAAATGTCCAGGAGAGCTTTTTCTGTCCATGCAGCTCAAGAGTGCCTCCTCCACCGACCCCGATGTACTTCAGACCATAGTAAGGATCCGGCTGAACACCTTCATCAGCTCTACAAGAGAAAACCAGTCCCCAAAGTTGGCTGGCACATCCTTTTGCTGGATGCTGAACCCAGAGGGAACCTAGGAGTCACACCTCCCTGACCCCCACCATGGCCACCATAGAACCAGTCAGATTTTCATCACCTAAAGTCAGTAAAAGTAACACCAATGGCTGGGCGAGGTGGCTAATGCCTGTAATCTCAGCATTTTATGAGGCCCAGGCAGGCAGATAACTTGAGGTCAGGAGTTCAAGACCAGCCTGGCCAACACGGTGAAACTCCGTCTCTACTAAAAATACACAAATCAGTCAGGCGAGGTGGCACACACCTGTAGTCCCAGCTATTTCAGAGGCTGAGGCACCGGAATTGCTTGAACCGGGAGGCAGAGGTTGTGGTGAGCTGAGATCACACCACTGCCCTCCAGCCTGGGTCACAGAGCAAGACTCGGTCTCAAAACAACAACAGCGAAAACATTAGCAACCCAATCTATGTAAGCCAGACCAAAAGAAAGCCCTCGGGGCCGAGCAGAAGTGCCAATGATTAGTTCACAGGTTGGCGTGTTTCCCTCTCAGCTCTAAGAGTTTTACGTTTTGGTCCATATCAGATGCGGAATCACCTGGACATACACTGCACCCCCTTGTGCATTCCTGGCGATCACTTCTTAGCACTCTCAGTTGTTTAAAGAGGGAACACAGCCAGGGGCAGGCACCGCAGGAAATTTTCCTGTATCTTGTCCATCATAGCCTACTATATAAAACTTGCCGAGCCTCCCTGAACATAACATGACTGGAAGGCGGCTGAAAGGATGGCAGACCCATCTCTAAAAGAAGCACAGCATCCAGGCCACTGTACGCAATATGCCTGACGGACTTCAGCTCTTCCAAGTCACCATGTCTTTCTTGTTCACGGTCCTCATCTGGCACAACAGAAGGATTCCTGTCTTACAGGCAAGCCTTGCCTTGCTGCCTCCCCTCCGTCTTGGAAAGCCTCCCTCTTGTCAGATCCACGGGTAGCATTTGATCCGTAGGAGCCGTCTACCCACCTTCCATACAAAATGATGGTGAAATTGCCCTGGAAAGGGCAGAGGGGACTCCCAGCATGCATCTCTCCTCCGTTGTCGATCAGGATGTGCCTGGTTCGCAAAACAATTGGCTCATCATGGTCTTTAACGACTAGCTTGCCTGAAGAGGTAGCATTGCAGGGAGGGTTAAGAACACAGTGTTAAGGGTAAGCTTATATCAGAGCCAAGGGCAGACTGCCTAAGCGCCCCCATCTCACCGGGGCAGGCAAAAAGGCACATCTTTCAAACATTCCTATGCTTGGTGTGCTTACAAGTACAGTCATCCCTCAGTATCTGAAGGGAATTGATTTTAGCACCTCCCACAGATACCAAGTTCCACGGACACTCCAGTCCTGATATCAAATGGCATAGCATTTGCATATATGCACCTAACCTATGCACATCCTCCTGTATACTTGAAATCATCTCTAGATTGCTTATAGTACCTAATCCAATGTAAATACTGTATAAATAGTTGTTAAACTGTATTTTTAGGAAATAATAACCAGAAGAAAGTCTGTACATGTTTGGTACAGATGTAAATTTTTTGGAATATTTTCAATCTGGGATTGGTTGAATTCATGAATGCAAAACCCACAGATATAGAGGGCGGCTGTAATTACTTTTCTTGCTCTCTGCTTTGCAATGTGTAAATAATGCCTATCTGGTCAAATGCCACCACTGCATATACCGCATTCAATGACCAGGCCTCTAAAGATAAGATAAGCAGAATTACTCAAAACACCAATAAGGAGTTTCCTCTACAAATGCTCCTTTCACTAAGATTGGACTTCCAGTGAGCCATTCCTAACAGCTCAGAGCCGATGGTTATCTCAGCCGAATGCCAACGTGAACCCAAAGCATGTGATGTTTCTTCTGTCCATCTGAGCTCATGGCAACCTGCATCCTATCTGCTAAGCTCTGGAGCAGTGGAGGGAAAGGGGAGCAGCAGAGAGAGATGGGCTTACCTCCCTCTGAGATGTGGATGGAATAGACAGTGGCAGAAGAAGTGAGCAGCAGTGTCCTACCCCGGCCGATATGCACATGGTGGTCTTGGTCATGGCCAGGGTTCCAGGGTTGCAGCTCAGGGCTCTGATCAGGGCACCCAGCAGCCACTGCCAAGGACAGAGAGATGTCACTGCTCCCATCTACCAGCCTCACCAAGCAAGAATGCTACAGGCCAAAAGGGGGGCCTTTTTAGAGCTAAAAGCAAGACCCTAGAGAGCAGAGAGACCTCCTGACACAGGAGACCAGAACCTTGGCGACCAGTCATATATTTTGCATGTATATTCATCATACATCTGTGAATAAGTCACTTCCCTTTTCTGGGTTCAGTTTCCCCACTACAAAATAAAGGGTAGACCAGATGACTTCTCAGGACATTCCAAGTTCTGAAGTTATATTCATCACATATCTGTGAATAAGTCACTTCCCTTTTCTGGGTTCAGTTTCCCCACTACAAAATAAAGGGTAGACCAGATGACTTCTCAGGACATTCCAAGCTCTGAAGTTATATTCATCACATATCTTTGAATAAGTCACTTCCCTTTTCTGGGTTCAGTTTCCCCATTTACAAAATAAAGGGTAGACCTGATGACTTCTCGGGACATCCAAAGCTCTAAAGTTATGCAACGATTTACCTGGACTACTCAGATTCTAAGACATTCTGTCCTCTAGAAAGCAGTGTTTGAGTAGCTAATAAAGCTCTTTCCCTTTCTGCATGAGAATTAGACCTTTGGTTAATTTTCTAGCTCTGTTCTACTGGAAACCTGAGAAAGAGAGTATTATATAAATTGTTACCTAGCAACATTGTTTATAACAAAAGTGACCCCTGATTGGTGAACGGCATCTAAACTGGGAGGAACCAGAGTTTATATTTATACCTGGTGGAGATATCACACTCTAGGCTTCTCTGAAAGCAGTGACTCTTAAAATGGGACGTTTTGTGAGAATCCTGGAAGTTACATCTATGGAGTTGCTACTGCTCCAGTGGGACATGCAGTCTCTAAGACACAGTGGTCTCTGCACCTGTCCAGTGACAGTCTTATTTCCTCTTACCTGAGCTGTCAGCTGGAGAACCAAAGAGAATAGCTTCTGGATGGCTGCCTGGAAGACTGCCAGGACCACTCCCAGGGAAGAGAGGAGCCTGATGCTGATGGCATCTGTGTGTCCCATTCTATATTTTCCAAGGAAGTCTGATAACCAGTATGACATATGGTCACCTATGAATGTTCAGTTGAGCCTAAAATGACCCAGGGTGGGTATTGCAGAGACACTTCTCCCTGACCTCTGTAGAAGCACAGGGAGGAGTCACAACATTCACATGGCTGATAAGGTTTGATCCGGTGGTGTCCCGAGCTGGACTTGAGTGAGGAGGACTAGCACTGTCAACGAAACTGGAACAATCGCCATCAATAGCATGGAAAAATCCAGGGGGAAACAGGTGGGAAGAGGCAATGGACGAAACAAGATGAGAATGAATTGGCTCCGAGAACAAGCCCCAGTGCCCTCCTTTTTCCTGTGACTAGAAGGGTATGAAGTATGAAACAGTCGCTTTCAAAATAATCCTGGGTGGGGATGAGGAGGTGGGAAGGTGATGGGCAGGTGAGCCCATGGCAAGGCAAGGTTTCAGATGAGAAGCTCCGGGGCAGGCACTGGAAGGAATGGAAGCAAGCTCACAGCTCAGGTCCCAGAAGGGAGCCTAGGAGAGGCCATGTCTCTCAAGCAAAGAGGGTGCCACAGACTCTGGGAGGGATTCTGGCATCAGTGCATGATATGGTTTGGCTGTGTCCCCACCCAAATCTCATCTTGAATTGTGGCTCCCATAATTCCCACGTGTTGTGGGAGGGGCCCGCTGGGATATAATTGGATCATGGGGGCAGTTTCCCACACACTGTTCTCCTGGTAGTGAGTAAGTCTCACGAAATCTGATGGTTTTATCAGGGGAATCGCCTTTCACTTCCTTCTCATTTTCTCTTGTCCGCCGACATGTAAGATGTGTCTTCCGCCTTCCACCTTGATTGTGAGGCCTCCCCAGCCATGTGCAACTGTGAATCCATTAAATCTCTTTTTCTTTATAAATTACCCGGCCTCAGTATCTTTATCAGCCGCATGAAAACGGACTAATATAGTGCAATTATGGGCAGGTCAGTTCAAAATGTTTCTTGATTTTTATTCAGCTATCTCCAGAGTAAGAGTGTCTGTCCCATATTTATAGATGTCAAGGAAACCTAGAAGGGGGTTCCCCTTCATCTGCACTCAACAGCACCAGATATGGACCCCATACCCACACTGAGTTGTCCTGCTTGCCCACCTGAAGGCCTTTCTCTTCTCTGCAAAGCACAGTGTAGGTCCTCAGTGTCCGCTTGCTGGGTCTCATCCCCATCCCCGCTTCCAGCCCCATAACCGCTCCTCTAGGCTCCCTCTGTCTTGCTGTCAGCTGTAGGGCGGGCTTTGGATCTCTTCCATTAAGAAAAGAATTCCACATTTTTTGGAGTTTCACCAAAGTAGCTCTTCCAGCTATTGTAAACACCAAGGGGCTCAAGCAGTGGCAACACAAGGGGAAAAATGGGGCAATTGTGGGCTTGCTCATCAGTGGACTTTCCATTTTAACATAAGAGCAGACGAGCCAGCGGGGGGTGGGGTGGGCTCTCTGCGGTGAAATGGAGCAGCCGAGGGTGGTCATGAGGGCTGGGCTGTGAAGCCCACTGCTGGGTTTGTCTCCACACAGGGTCAGGTGCTTGGCTGGCTTCCAGGAGAGGCCAGTCAGAGGTGCTGGGCTTCCTTCCATCAAGTCCTGGACAAGAGTGTCAGGCTTGAAGGTGGTGAATTTCCAGCCATGTGGGAAACATATGTGGCCAACTGAGGATCCCAGTGGTCCAGGCAAGGAGCCATGAGCATGCTGAGAAGGAGCCATCGTAACTCCACTGGACAAAGCCTTGGGGTCGCATAGTCCACATCTGCCAGGACAGTCCTGACTGCCCTTTTCACTCTCCAAGTGCAGGAGCTTGAATATATTTTGCATTTGGATTTGGAGGTGGTCAGTCGGACCTGTGTGAGCACTCGTCCCTGCTCTCCAGAAGCTCTAATACCACGGCTGAAGCACAGCAGACGTA
>PVKP010033034.1:0-25361 GCA_004027715.1 Plecturocebus donacophilus | reverse complement strand
CTAGACTTAACAAATATTTACAGAACTCTCCTCCCACAAATCCACAAAACATACATTTTTCTCAGTATCACATTATACCTATTTTAAAAGTGACCACATAACTGGAAGTAAATCACTCCCCAGCAATTGCATAGCATTTCACAGGTTTAAATAAAATATTGTTTGGCTGCTTATTTGTTATTTTCATCCCCTATTCCTTTCTGTCTCCATTGTTAAACACAATTATTGGCATAAAAGAGGTTTTTAATACTCATTTTTAGACTGTATTCTAGCCTGGGCAATAAAACAAGAATCCCATTCTCTCTCCCTCTCTCTCTTCCTCTTTCTTTCTCTCTTTCATTCTTTTTTTCTTTCTTTTGCTGTTTCCTTCTTTCTCCTTTTCTCTCTTTTTCTAAAATCTCTTCCTCTTTCTTTCTCTTTCATTCTTTTTTTTCTTTCTTTTGCTTTCTTTCTCCTTTTCTTTTTCTAAAATCTCTTCCTCTTTCTTTCTCTCTTTCATTCTTTTTATTCTAAAAATAAAAAAATAAAAAATAAATAAAAATAAATAAAAAATAAAAAAATAATATGCCCTGTTATTATCTAAGGCCAGTCTCTCACTTATTGAATTCACATCTGCCCCTGCCAACCTATGGCCATCTCTTTAGCAGTTGTCCCTTCTCTCTTCTGTATTGTTAATCATTCTTCTTTCTTCTTTACTAGATCATTCCTATGAGCACACTCACATGTTGAAATAGCTCCCATCTTTAAAAGGAAAAAGGGGAAAAAAAAACAGTTCTTCCTGGAGACCCTCCAGTTCCATACAAATATTGCCCCATTTCTCTGTACCTCTTTGCAGCAGAAGACTTCAAGAGTTGTCTACTCTAGCTTTCCATTTTTTCTTGAAATTTCTCCATTAAGGCTTTCAGCCCCACCTCTCTGCCAGAACAGCTCTGATCAAGGTCATCCATGATCTTTCCAAAGGCAAATCACTGATCAGTTCTGACTTGCTCTAACTGCAGTACTTGATATAGTCACACTTTCTTACACTCTCTTCCCTTGGATTCCAAGACCTCACACTTTCTGCTTTTCCTCTGACTTCAGTGGCAGGTTGCTCCTCATTTCCTAGACTTTAAACTTCCCCAGAGTCGGTTCTTTAGCCCCCTTCCCTTCTATGCTCACCTCCTATGTGGATTCCATCTTGTGATATAAAATGTCTGTTCACTAAAGACTACTGAATTTATATCTCTAGCTTGGATCTCTCCCCTAACCCACACACCCTTATGTCCAGTGGTCTACTTGATTTCTCCCTGTGGACATCAGCCCAAGGTCAATTTCTTTATTTCCAGGGCCCCAAACTGGTTCCTTCTATAGTATACCTTATCTGTAATTGCTCTTAGCAAAAACTGAAGTCATTTCTGATTCCTCTCTAGGGACCTGCTGCTTGCCGTACCTTCAAAATACATCCAGAATCTTACCATTTTTCACCATCTTCATAGCTCCCCACTCCATCCAAGTCACTACCATCTCCTGCATGGATTATTCCATCGCCTTCTCATTGGCCTCCTTTCCTGTCTTTATCTCCTTTTTCCATTTCTCATCTCATTATTCTGGCCACACTGGCCTACCTGCTTCTCCTTGAAGGAGCTAAGCACCCTTCACACTTCAGAGCCTTTGTGCTTGCGGCTTCCTCTGCTCAGAATGTTCTGCCACCAAACATTCATAGGGGCCTCCTACTCTATTCAAATGTTCAAATGTCACCTTGTCAGAGAGCTCTTTGCCTGAAAATCCTATTGATATAGCACCTTGCTCTTGCCTGCATTCTCTCCAAACATAATTATTTGTATATTATTAAATTCCCTCTTTTCTTTGAGGGCACGGACTTTTTTCTGTCATGACTATATCTTTAAGACCCAGAACCAAGCCTGGAACATTCTGGTGTTAAATGAACGGAGGAAAGTAGTGGTGATGATGGTGGTGGTAGAGATTCATGATATGATTCTGTTAGGTATTAAAGCCCCAAATTATTTAATAAAGCTTTTACAGAATTTACACACAACTTTTTCAAACACTGTGTAAAACAAGTTAGGTCTGTATTAAGCACAATCTTACCCACAATCCATTTCAACCTGTATTTAATGATGAGGCTGACTAGCCAACATTTAAGTAATCACTATGCAGTAGACATTGTGCTAAGATTATCCAGTTTAATTCCCACAATACTTCTTTCATACCATTTTATGAAAAAGGAAATGAGGGTTAGTGAGCTTACAATGAGGCCAGCTGAAGATAGGAAGTGTTGACCCTGGGACTGGATCTCAGTGTGTCTAGCTTCAGAACTTCTTAAGAATAATGGGACTGGCTCACACCTGTAATCCCAGCACTTTTGGGAGTTCGAGGCGGGTGAATCATCTGGAGTCAGGAGTTCGAGACCAGCCTGGCCAACATGGTAGAACTCTGTCTCTTCTAAAAATACAAAAATTAGCCAGGCATGGTGGTGTGCACCTGTAGTCCCAGCTACTTGGGAGGCTGAGGCAGGAGAATCACTTGAAACTGGGTGGCAGAGGTTGTAGTGAGCCAAAATCACACCACTGCACTCCAACCTGGGCAAGAGGGAGACGCAGACCAAAAAAAAAGGGGGGTGGGGAGTGACTTCTAACATAAAAGCCTCCTGGACTTTTACCTGTGATCTGTACATATTGGTCATTTACATGTTTACATACTTAAATAGTAAAGTATTTGAGAAATAATGTTTAGTTTTAGAAACCAGGGGTTAAATTATGTGATTGTTAAGCAGTAATAAACATAAATGATAAATGAGACACCTTTTCAAAACTTTGAGCTAAAAAGTTAAATCTCATGGCAGTTTGTCTAGTGACCTAGACTAGCTTTTGTGGTCTGGTTCATACAAACATGTTCTAATACCAAAACCAGTGTGCTGTTGCTATGGCTGTGAATGCTTTTGTGTGTGAGTACATAGATACCAATAACACAGAGCTATGGCTTGGAGTTGTCTGAGTTACTTCTCTAGAGAGAGGAAAGTGAGAAATGAAACCTCAGCTTCAGATTTGTACAGTTAACTTTGCAGTCATCTATTGCTCTTCATAAAAACAGCCTTGAAGTCAAGAATAAACATTCTATGAAAGTAGATAAAACAAGAAGAGAATTGCTAAGTACAAGGGAAGAAGATATCAGTGAAACAAACCATGGCTAATCCTACTGTTAATTTTCTGGTTCTCTAGACGAGACAGTGCCAACTTAGAGTTGGAGAACAAAGAGCCCTACTCTCCAATTTTTCCTTCTTCTGCCACCCTACTTACTCTCCTGGTCCACAGAGTCATGAATCCCCTTCCTGAGGAAGGCCTGAATGATGGGACAGTAGTAACCTGGGGGTTTTGGTGGCATATGCACAAAAATGGTCTGAGAGAACTGACATTTCACTTAAGATCCCAAATGCCTGTAAAGTGAGTATAGCTGTCAGTGGCACCTGCTCCTCGGAGAAGGCTGGTCCAGATTGCAAATACTGTGCTGTGCTGGACTTTTGTAGAAGCTAGGTTTTTACACGGTCAAGAAAGTAGTGATGCTTTCTGGGACAGCTGTTAACCAGTTATGCTAAGCTAAATCCTGTTTAGGTATTTAGATAATATGCTGGAAATTGCCAGTAGAGACATAAATATTCATAACTACCATGAATCTTAAAATATGGCTCCACATTCAAAATAGGCTATTGTCTAGTACACTCTGAAAACTTCTTTAAGGTTCTCTTTGTTCTTTTGAGAACAAACATCAAAAATGTGAACTGGAACTAATCAGAGGAATTGTACAGTGTTCTTTAATTCATTCATAACATGAGAGCATATATTGTTTTTGTTGATCTTATCTAATGTGAATGCAACAACCAAGTTTTTGTATGATAGTTGCTAGTACAATCTTGAGCTATTGATTCTGATTTCTTCTTGATTTTATGCTTTGTGTCAGGATGGCATGATTCATTCCTCTGTTTTCATTATGAGTTTAAAAAAATGTAGATATTTATTTCATGGTATTATGAGTATGCATATAGTTCAGAATATCCCAAGTGTCTTAATTATGAAAATAAATTGCTGAAATGTAATTCTTTAAAATTTTAAAAAATAAGGCTGTCTTTAGATGAGACTGTTTATGAACAGAGAAATAAGATAGGAGATGACACGGATAGACAATTAGTAGCTCCTCCTCAGGATTAGTCCAGAAGGTGACACAAAGTATTCTTATTGTGTTCTTTTATTTTTGCAGGCTTTGTGTCATGACCTTAATTTCTTTTTCTATTCCAACATCTGCTAGCTTTTAAATGGAATAATTTCTTTGGTATTCGCAGTGTTTGGGAGATCCTTTGAACATGCTCAGCCATTGTCCCCAAGCAACTGACTGGGTCAAATTTAGGATTGGACTTGCTGTGGACTTAATAATCAACCCTTTTTGGCTTTAAAATATGACTTGTCCTTCATTTCACTGTTCTCTTTGTCTTTCCTAAACAGGCTGCTGATACTTTGGCTGTGAGGCAAAAAAGGAGAATTTATGATATTACCAATGTCTTAGAGGGAATTGACTTGATTGAAAAGAAGTCAAAAAACAGTATCCAGTGGAAGTAAGTTACAAAGCACCCTCTTCTGAAACGCTTATTTTTCATCTCAATGTCTATACAATTTGACTTATCCAATGTTTCTCTCTCCCAAATCCTCTGTTTCACTCAGGCCCCTCAGTTTTCCCTGAGCACACCTCTCTGGGCCTCTTTGTCACTCCTATGGTGGGGTGTTCCCTTGCTGTCTTGGATGTTGGATTTTCACTCTTAAAGTTCGTATCTTACTTTCTCCCTCAAACTATTACTCATTTGGCACACATTGCATACTGTCTTGTATTAATCTCTCCCTAACTGTACTCGTCCTTGAGAGCAAGGACTACTTTCATAGGAATTTGTACTTTGTAAGGAGCAATTGATTGAAATGCATGTTGTCATTGTGGCCTGGTTATACGTTTGAATATAACCAACAATTTCTGTTCTTCTAATGTGTCCCCTTTGACTATAATTTTTTTGTTTTTGTTTTTTAGCCAAAATTCTACCAAAATACTAAAAAAGTTATAATTTATTTTACCAGCACCTCAGTCCCATCCTGAGAGTGCTGGGTGTGACTGTGGAGCACACTCTTTTGGCACCCACTCACCAACCAGTCTGGTCTTCCAGATGACAAAAAAACACTCTAGAGAAGATTGAGAATTTTTTTAATTTGGTTGTTCTTGTCAATAAATTTTCTAAGCAAGAGGTATGGTATTTAAAATTTTTAAGGATTTTAGTGCTTGATTTTAAGTGTAAAGATTTTGTCTTGAATATATTACTGGTAGTTTTATTACAGTAAAAATTAAGTGATATTAACCTAGATCTCATACTGATGATATTAATTCTCATGTTTTTAAGAGGTGTGGGTGCTGGCTGTAATACTAAAGAAGTCATAGATAGATTAAGATATCTTAAAACTGAAATTGAAGATCTAGAACTGAAGGAAAGAGAACTTGATCAGCAGAAGTTGTGGCTACAGCAAAGCATCAAAAATGTGATGGACGACTCCATTAATAATAGATATCCTTTAAAATAAGTTTGAATATACATATAGCTTTGGAATATGTATGTATGTTATTTCAGTCTGAAGGTCACTTTAACTGTTTTGAGACAATTAAGTTTTATAAGTGAATATAACATTTTAATTTTATAATATTCTTATATACTAATATTTTTTAAATGTTACCTTAAGTTATATAGTACACATCCATTAGCATTATTCCTGTGTTGCACTGAGGGGGAAAAAGAGGTTAGTCGACTCTTGGTCTACCTATTCATAGAATGCAGTATGCTGGCCAATGTGCTTAGGGGATCTGTGAATATTACAAGCCATTGTTAAGTGCATAAATATTTTTAAATAATTGTGTTCAGTGTTCAGAAGTATAAAATTCAGCAGCTCTCAAAGTTTTGAAAAATTTTCATTTAAAGATGAGATATCATGTGCCCACAATCAATCCTTGATACTTTCTGCCTAATATGAACCCCAAAATAGTTCCTACTGGAGAACAGGGGTCTAAGTTGTATGTGCCTATCATATTATATTGGGGGAAAAACATTATTGATATACCCATGTGTTTCTTATAAACTACTGTCTTCTCTTAGCTATCTGTGATTCTCTTAGTTAATGAACTTACCTGTCCTCTTAAAGAAACTAACCACATTTTACCTTGTAGCACCTCATGAAATTTTGACTAATGTATACAATATAATTTACTTTTCATGTTTTCATGTATTTGGTGAAGAAGTTCATGATCTCATTTGTTATTTCCTTTCTGTGGATCAGAGCCCCTTAACTGTTTGAGAACAATGGGAGTTTTTAAGCTATGTCCTGTGGAGCCCTGAAATTTAAAAGCCATTGATCTATTATCTTGGACTTTGCTGCCCTGCTTTACGCGATGCTGGCCACTCCCATGCCCCAAATTGTGTGTGTGTGTGTGTGTGTGTGTGTGTGTGTGTGTGTGTGTGTGTTATGGTATTTTGACACCTCAATAAACCTTTCTTGCTGAGGAGAGATTGCCCATCCTGGGACTACACTTAGAAATAGCAAGAGCTCAGCCATAAGCATGCTTTTGATATATAAATGAACCAGTCCAGGTCTAGACCTCCTCTATCCAGCCCATACACCCCAGGTGGCAATATTCCTCTGCCTTAATCATTCCAGGGCCAGGTACCAGACAACTAGGGACTACCTGCGTAGCTTAGAGCCCACCAAAATTATCCAAACTAGGCCAGGCGCAGTGGCTCACGCCTGTAATCCCAGCACTTTGGGAAGCCAAGGTGGGTGGACCCAGGAGTTCTAGACCCACCTGGCTAACATGTTGAAACCCCATCCTTACTAAAAGTACAAACATTAGCCAGGCATGGCAATGCGTGCCTGTAATCCCAACTACTAGGGAGGCTAAGACAGGAGAATTGCTTGAACCCAGGAGGCAGAGGCTGCAATGAGCCAAGATCACACCATTGCACTCCAGCTTGGGCAACAGAGCAAACTCCATCTCAAAACAAAACAAACCAAAATTATCCAAACCAGCTAATCGTAAAGTGTTCATCCCACCCTGCATTACTTCCTCCCACCCCCACCACCCACGGAGTCTTGCTTTGTCACCCAGGCTGGAGTGCAATGGCGCAATCTCCGCTCACTGCAACCTTTGCCCCCCTCCACCCCCCGACCCCTGGGTTTAAGCAATTCTCCTGCCTCAGCCTCCGGAGTATCTGTGATTACAGGCGCTCACCACTACGCCCAGCTAATTTTTGTATTTTAGTAAAGATAGGTTTCACCAATTCTAGACTAGACTTTCTAGACTAGACTTCTTTTTTTATATGTCCATGTGCGGCAATCCCTCTGTGCATATGGTCAAGCTGGTCTTGAACTCTTGACCTCAAGGGATCCACCCACCTTGGCCTTCCAAAGTGCTGGGATTACAGGAGTGAGCCATCACACCCGGCCACCCTGCATTTCTTTCCCTAAGGAAACCCCAATAAAAGCTCTGAGCTACTGCTTTCTGCCTCCTGACCACCTTGGTGTCTTAACCACATGGCCCTGCGTAGCCTACCTTGTCTACTGTCACTAGGACCTATGAGTATAATGAACTTTGTTTTTCTGAGCTTCTCCTCTTGTGGCCAGACTGGACTGACCATTTCATACAAGAACAAAAAACAATAATCCCAGAAGATTCTTGATATGGAAACTGATCTGGTTGCTGATGGCCTTCCTTTCCCCATTGATTCCCTTCCCCCAGTAGCACTTGCCTCCATGAAGAATGTGCAGTGCTTTCCGTCTCTCTCCTTAGGGTCCTCAAATGTCACAAAAATCAGAATGGCTTCTTCTAAGAGCAAAGGATGGAAACTTTTTTGTCTTTGCCTTTCTAGACTGGACTTTTTTTTTTTTATGTTGTTTTACTTTTGTTGCCCAGGCTGGAGTGCAATGGTACAATCTCAGCTCACCATAACCTCTGCCTCTGGGTTCAAGCAATTCTTCTGCCTCAGCCTCCTGAGTAGCTGGGATTACAGGAATGCGCTACCACGCCCAGCTAATTTTGTCTATTTAGTAGAGACGAGGTTTCACCACGTTGGCCAGGCTGGTCTCAAATTCCTGACCTCAGGTGATCTGCCAACTTTGGCCTCCCAAAGTGCTGGGATTACAGGTGCGAGCCACCATACCTAGCCTAGACTCCTTTTTTAATCTGTCCATGTGTGGCAGTCCCTCTGTGCATATGGTGATTTAGTTATTTTGACTTTCAGATGTATTATCTTTAATTTAAATGCCTAGGGCTTGATATAAATGTCGTTCCTTAACTCTTACGACAGTACATTTTCCTATGTAACTCATGAAGACATCTGTAATTGCTTTAATGGTAAGTACCATTAGACTTTTCCTTGCATTCTTCCTCTCAGCCTATTTAGCGTGGAGTGATTGAGAATTCCCTGTGTCCTCATCCTGTCATTATTTTCAGAAGTTGTGGACATTGTTCTCACTCCATTGTGCCATGTATTGATAGGCTGCTTTTGTTTCTGTTTTCACGAGAATAACTGCTTTTCACAGTGTTCAGTTCATTAGCTCCACTGGTAGGCATCAGCTGTGTGGGGGAGGGGAAGGGAGCAAGGGCAGAGGGGAGGCGAAATCAGAGTGGGATTAAGCAACTTTCAGTGTCACACAGTCACAGAGTTAGTGACAGACTTGAACTAGAACATGGTTCTTATCAGCACTGTTTATGAAATTATATGCAGGAAGTATGCTGGTCACAAATGAAACCCAGAGAAACCATGAGGAAAGAATGAGGTGAATCCATCTTATAAACAGGAAACCTATTCCTATTCAATTTGCTGCCCCTGTGTTTTCTCCTTAAAATAACAATATCATGTTAATAACTATAGTTATTAATGTAACTAAAATGGGGGGACGTGTGTCCCAAAATGATAGCACAAGTAAAATGAAATTGTGCATATTTAAATGTATGTGTATTATCCACCTGTTAAAAAAATTTTTGCCAAATACCTCATCAAGCAGAATCTGACTTTCTGTGTAAGCGTATGTTGGAAATATGAATGAGCCTATTGCTCTATTTTGCCACTGTATTTCCTGAGTTGTTTAAGGAAGTTTGGGGAGAATTCTGTTAATCAGCAACTCAACAGAGATCTGTTCTAGAATTTGGCTTCAAAAATAATATATTCATTTAAGCTCAAGATTTCACTCTCTCATACCTAATCTCCAGTTACCTCAGACATTTAAACAGTTCTAGTGAACGGTGTTATTTCATTGAAGCTAAAGGGTTTTAAGAATCTGAATTTACAGGAGTCTTAGTGAAAGCAAAATCAACTTGAGCTGAATTTGTTAATGAGAATCATACAGCTAACCCTGGGTATTTTACCCAGTTCTAAGAGCTACTAATACATGTCTTATATCATTTAATCCTCAAAATCAATCCATGTAGTAGGCTGTGTGTCCCTCATTTTATAGAATTAAAAACCAAAGCTCAAGGTCACCTAGTTTGGGATTGAACCAAACCAAACATCCTGATTCCAGAGCCCACACTATTGCCACCGTATTCCATGATGAACAGTATTTTATGTAACTTTTTATATTTATTTTTTTAACCAGGTGATACACTTCTGGCCATTCAGGCACCTTCTGGTACACAACTGGAGGTACCCATTCCAGAAATGGTATGCAGGGTAACTTTTACATAAGTAGGAAAAATGAATCTACTGTCTCAAGAAGGACAAATATATTTTCTTTAGCTGAAATTGAGCTAATTGTTGTGTAAACACTTTTGAGTTACTCCTTTCAAGTTTAATATATGAAAATATTGATACCTGAATTTGTATGTCTCTAATACCTTGGTAAAATTATAGAACTAACTGAATGATTTTTAAAGATTTTTAAAGATTACTTTAATGATTTTTAAAGATTACTGGGCATATCCTTAGTCATTTGTTGATATCATTTAACTCAAATAGTCAGATTTTAAAAAGTAATTGGAATGTTTTAATAAGCGATTTTTGTTTCATACTAAAACTATTATATAAAATTGTCTTCAGGCTATGTGAATAAGGTGTGTATGAAACAAATGAATATTGCATTTAGACTTGGGCCCTATCCCCAAGATAATTTATCCCCAAGTAATAAAATAATTTAAAATGATTTAATATTTTGATTAAATAATTATTTACATTTGAATATTTTAAGTTAGAAATGACTAATGATATGACCAATAATCTATAAAAGTCAGTTAAAGTGACCACATCTATAACTGGTATAAAAATCGCCACTAAGGAAAATGTTCGATGTAAATATCAACAGTCCATTCCTTTAAATTAGGTCTTTTACAAAACACTGTCTGACTTATTAAGTTGAAGACATTTATCGACTCTAATCTATAAATGTCTCATAATTTTCGTTTTCAGATTCTGATTTTTAAAAACAAACTAATTTGAAAGTATCTACTTCCTTCTCCCACCTCCCTTATTTAAAAAGTTTACATTTAGACATTTGTATTACTGGAGTCAAGCCTCAGGATACAGATTACTTTTTCAGCTGGAGGAATGTTACATTTATTTCTCTGTAGGAGAAATTAGTTGTCTTTGTGCTTGCAGATGGGAAAAAAAAGAGTTTGATTTGTGAAGCATGTTGAAATGACCACATCCGTGGTGGCCAACTCCAGAGGATAGAGTTCCTGTATATGGAGGATGCCTGGAGCAGTGCTGGGCCCTGACATATATAGTCATACATGGTAACAATGGTTGGTTGCCAGAATTCTACAACAGAGAATTTTTGATGATCAGTATCTGTGAAAAGCTTATTTTTTAGAGACTAGTGGTTTAGGGCCATCAAAATTACATTCTACTTTAGGTCTCTACTTTTATGTTTTGACTTAATGACTTTATTGTGTTGTGTGAATTTAGTAAGTCCATAATAGCTTTGCCTGTCTTATTTTACTGTCTCAAGTTAGCTAGAAATGTTAATAATTATACATTTGTTTATACCCAATGACTTTGAAGGGTCAGAATGGACAAAAGAAATACCAGATCAATCTAAGGAGTCATTCAGGACCTATCCATGTGCTGCTTATAAATAAAGAGTCGAGTTCATCTAAGCCCGTGGTTTTTCCTGTTCCCCCACCTGATGACCTAACACAGCCTTCCTCGCAGTCCCTAACTCCAGTGACTCCACAGAAATCCAGCATGGCAACTCAAAACCTGCCTGAGCAACATGTCTCTGAAAGAAGCCAGACTCTGCAGCAGACATCAGCTACAGATATATCTTCAGGTGGGTTCAAAGCCTTTCTTTTGTAAATTAGAGAGGGAGAAATATAAATACAGGTTGGATATCTCTTATTCTGCCACCAGAAATGTCCCAAGCACTTTGGACATTTTGGAATATTTGCATATACATAACAACATATCTTGGGATAGAACCCAAGTCTAAACACAATATTCATTTGTTTCATACACACCTTATTAACATAGCCTGAAGATAATTTTATACAATAGTTTTAATTTTTGCATGAAACAAAGTGTTGACTGTGGCTTGACTGCAATCTATCACAAGGTCAGGTGTAGAATTTTCCATGTGTAGCATATATAGGGATATAAGCTTTTATCTGAAGTTTACTTGGTAAGGTTCTTTCATCGCTTAGTAAGTCTAGGATAAATTAGTGAAATATGTTCCAACTACCTTTAAGAAAAATCAAACTAGTATAGACCACAGTGACTTACACCTCCTGTTTCTCCATATTCTTAGTTATATTTTTTATTTGGGAAGCTCAGTTTTATAGAAGTCATAAACGGTCTCAAGTTCAATTACGTAGGAAATCTTGCTTTCCTCAATTGTTTCATCTATGAAATTATAAAAAGCTAAAACCCTTCACACTGGGTATCAGGAGTAAAGAGCACAACTCTTAATTCAGCAATACCTTACTGATTCCAAATAAAGGGAGCATGGTAGGTAATCTCTCAGTGATTACTGAATGAATTGTGCCAATATAAATATCATATTGCAGATAACTTAAAACTATATTGTGTATACAAATTGTTTATTTTACCTCTGGGATGTGTCCCTTTGCTAAAATGGGAGTTCACAAGTTAAAAGGGATGCTAACGAGATCTAACTGGACATGGAATGTTTTTTAGCTTTTTGCTCACATCTACTCCTTTCCATCCCCTATAAATATGTCTATACTATAGGCCATTGGGATGCACAATAGAAAATGTACTCCTGGCCGGGTGTGGTGGCTCACGCCTGTAATCCCAGCACTTAGGGAAGCCAAGGCAGGTAGATTACCTGAGGTCAGGGGTTTGAGACCAGCCTGGCCAACATATAGTGAAACCCCATCTCTACTAAAAAATTAGCTGGGCATGGTGGTACATGCCTGTAGTTCCAGCTACTTGGGAAGCTGAGGCAGGAGAATTACTTGAACCCACGAGGCAGAGGTTGCAGTGAGCTGAGATAGCGTCACTGTACTCCAGCCTAGGCGACAAAGTAACACTCCCTCAAAAAAAAAGAAAAGAAATAAAATTGAGTCCTTAAAAGCTTATAATCTAATTAGAATGTAAAGCAGGCAAGCTTTACATCATTCACCTTAGACACAATTAATATATTGGCTTCAACAAGTATTTTTAAAAAGTGAGTATTCAGGTTATATGGTTTCATATTTGGAAATCCTAACTAAGGAAAATAATTTGGGGCCACAGTAGAGCGGGCCTTGAATTTCAAGGTAGTTAAGACATTTATCCAACAAACCACTAAAGATCTGTGACCAAGGAAATAGCACAATAACCTGGGCAACACACCTATTGTTAAAAATTAAAAATTAGCTAGGCATTGTGACATGTGCCTGTGGTCCCAGCTACTAGGGATGCCAGACCTGGGAGGTCAAGGCTGCATTAAGCCACAGTAGCATTACCGCACTCCAGCCTGACTGACAGAGCGAGATCCTGTCTCAACAAAAAAGAGGCTAAAACAGTGATTACAGTGGGATTGGGAAGAGAAATAATGAACAGATTTGACAAACACTGTTAGGCAAAATAACATTTGATATGTAAGATCTGGAGATAAAGTTAACAGGAGGAATGGAAAGTGACACTGACATTTTAAAGTTGAGTAATTGGGAGAATTATGAAACTACTGACTGTAAAGCTGAGTCAGTTTTGGTAGAATGATGATGAGTTCTTTTTTTTTTTTTTTTTTTTGATAAGTTCTCACTTTGTCTGCCAGGCTGGAGTGCAATGGTGCTATCTTGGCTCACTGTAGCCTCAACTTCCTAAACTCAAGTGATCCTCCCACCTCAGTCCCCCAAGTAGCTGGGACTATAGGCATGTGCCACCATACCCAGCTAATTTTTTTTGTATTTTTTGTAAAGACAGGTTTTGCCATATTGCCCAGGCTGGTCTGGAACTCCTGAGTTCAAGTGATCATTCCGCCTCACTCAGCCTCCCTCCCAAAATGCTGAGATTACAAGCATGAGCCACCACACCTGGCAGATAATGAGTTTTTTGGTCTTCATCTTGAGTTTGGAAGTTTAAAGGTAATGCCAGGCACAGAATAGGTGCTCATGAAAACAGTCTATCCACAAAGAACTTGTAAATGTGCATCTCACTCAAGCTGCTGCTGTGACAACTTATACTTAAATATAAGTACCTTTTACTGTTAACAGAAATGTAACAAAACTTTATCATATTACTGTTTCCAGCAGGATCTATTACTGGAGATATCATTGATGAGTTAATGTCTTCTGATGGTAAGTAGGTTAAAATTTTACTCACACATCAGTAATGCTTTTGTGGAATTTATAAGAGAAGCATGATTTAAAAGAAATGAACATATATTTGCCAACTGCTTTACTATGAAGATTCATGAAAATTCTCCCTTAATACTTATAGTAATAGGCATCCTTTAGAATTTATTTTTCTTTGCTTGCATTTTGAGGAAAAGGAATCCATATGGGGATGCTTCTCACCTTCACTGAAAATAAACTGCTGGTACTGTAGCCCTTTCCACTCCTGAAGGATCTGGCCCAAGAAGAGTAAAATAACTTGTCTACAGATCGGCAGGTGATCTGAACACCTGCTTTTTGTAAATACCCCTACCCTGGCCAATTTCAAGCTGCCAATGTGAAGTCACAGAATTAGTATTAACCTTAACCATATTGTCATCTAACCTGAAAAATTCTGAAATATCAGTTAGCTACAATATGCTAATTACTTAAAAAATTTCTCTCCTGTAAGTTCTTGGATCAGAGTCTTGGTTCCTAACAAACATAGCAGAAACCTACCAAGTGGTAGCAGGTAAGTTAGCAAATGTTATAGTAACTAAAGGTGTAGTAAACATATATGGAGAAGCAGAGAACATCAGCCCACTTTGTAAGCCCAGTTCATTCTTCTGTTTGCAAAGTGGCAAACAAAACACTTTCATTAGTGTTTTTTGTTTTTTTGAGATGGAGTCTCCCTCTGTCACCCAGGCTGCAGTGCAGTGGCATGATCTCAGCTCACTGCAACCCCCACCTCCTGGGTTTAAATGATTCTCCTGCCTCAGCCTCCCAAGTAGCTGGGATTACAGGCGCCTGCCACCTCACCTGACTACTTTTTGTATTTTTAGTAGAGATGGAGTATCATCATGTTGGCCAGGCTGGTCTCGAACTCCTGGCCTCAAGTGATCTGCCCGACTCAGCCTCCCAAAGTGTTGGGATTACAGGTGTAAGCCACTGCACCTGGCCTCATTAGTGCTTTTTAGTCACATTATCTTAGTGACAAGTTCAAGCGATAAAAAATTTGACTTCTATTTCTCAATCTAATATCAATAATCAATGTTTCAATTGTTACTAAATGAGAATCTTTCAAAATACATTACACAAGTCTTTAATTTGGAATGATGTATTTGATAGTATTTTGTTAAAGATCATTAACTGTATGTAGAAACCATCTTTAACACTGAATTTTTTTGTTTGCAGTGTTTCCTCTCTTAAGGCTTTCTCCTACTCCAGCAGATGACTACAACTTTAATTTAGATGATAATGAAGGAGTCTGTGATCTGTTTGATGTCCAGATACTAAATTATTAGATTCCATGGAAACTTGGGACTGTTATCTACCTCTAACTGTGTAACATTTTAGACTTCTTAATAACCTAAGTATTTAAAATAATGAATGTAACACCTTTTTAGTTCACTGATTCTGAAGTGTTCTTCCCTAATACTTTCTTTACTTCACAAAACTTCAACCATAAAAACAAAGGGCTCTGATTGCTTTAGGGGATAAGTGATTTAATATCCACAAAGCTCCCCTCTCCCAAAAGTAATTATATTCTGGATTTCAACTTTTCTTCTAATTGTGAATCCTTCTGTTTTTTCTTCTTACAAGAGGAAAGTTAAAGGACACTACAGGTCACCAAAAACAAGTTGGCCAAGGGCTCATTACTTGTTTGTCTTATATTTTTACTGCCGTGAAACTGCCTGTATTTCTGTATGTCCTTCTATCCAAACAGACATTCACTGCCACTTGTAAAGTGAAGGATGTAAACGAGGATATATAACTGTTTCAGTGAACAGATTTTGTGAAGTGCCTTCTGTTTTAGCACTTTAAGTTTATCACGTTTTGTTGACTTCTGACATTCCACTTTCCTAGGTTATAGGAAAGATCTGTTTATGTAGTTTGTTTTTAAAATGTGCCAATGCCTGTACATTAACAAGATTTTTAAAAATAAAATTGTATAAAACATTTAATTTATTGGTCTTTGTGGGGAATCACTACTGTTTTACAACTGAGCCATTAATTTTGTAGCTTCATCAACATTAACTGGTTTGCTTTCATGACGCTGCTGAGGAATCTGAAAGGAGAAAGATTGTATTTAAAAATGCAGACAACAAGCAAAATGACTTACATAATCTGTTATCCAATTTAATTTTTCTAGTCTTACCTTTGGAAGTAGAACAATAAATCTGTATATTCAGACAATGTTTTAGAGACTGGATATGCTATTTACATTATAGAACCAAGTATGCTAGAGAGCCAAGTACTAAAAATTATACTCAACTTATAGGCTTTGAAAATTTATTAGATTTCAATTTGCTAGCCATAAAAAAAATCACATGATTTCTGCTTACCAGTTCTTTCTGCAGAGGTTCAAGTGAAAGGCCTTTTGAGAAATGTGCAAGTTCCTTTTGTACATCTACAAAAGCTTTATTTACTCTGTTAACTTTTTCTTCATTCATAATGTTTATCTTTAAAAAAGAAAAAAAAATTAATCTATGATCTCATAACCATTAAAGATAAGATAAATTCAACCTTAACCCTGTTAAATCTAAAATCTAAACACTCTTACCAACAA
This sequence comes from Plecturocebus donacophilus, assembly GCA_004027715.1. NCBI lineage: Eukaryota > Metazoa > Chordata > Mammalia > Primates > Pitheciidae > Plecturocebus > Plecturocebus donacophilus. The sequence continues at coordinate 8,971 of PVKP010033034.1, read as the reverse complement.
ATTAGGGATAATTCACTCTAAAATCCTTATAGACTTATTGGGAAATTTCAGACAAAAGGTTTTGGTTTTTAAAAAATGGGATTTATGTGGATATGCCTCACACTTACTGGTACAGAAAGTCAAAATATGTGACTGTGATATTGTGATTCACAGTAAGATATATATATATGTCTTCATCGTCATTTTCTGTCAAACAGCTTTTTAAATCATTGTATCAAGAGGGATAAGAGTGTCTTTTGAATGCTAATGAGACGCCTGGTAGCTGGGAGTCTCTAGAAAGCTTCAGGATGATGGCTGGTCAGATAAAAAACACAGGGTTAGATGATTAGGACTTTCTGCTCCAGGGAGAGGAGTCGGGATAGAAGTTAAGCCCATCATTAATGGCCAATGATTTAATGAATTATGCCTACATAATGAAGCCTTGGTAAATCTACAAAAGAACTGGATTCAAAGAGCTTCTGGATAGCTAAATACATGGAGGTTCCTAGAGAGTGGAATGCCCAGAGAGCAGGGACGCTCCATGCCCCTTCCCATGTACCTTGCCCTCTGCATCTCTTCTATCTGGCTATGTATCTATCTCCTTTGTTGTATCCTTTATAATCAAATAAACTGGTAAAAGTATTTTCCTGGGTTCTGTGAGCGGCTCTAGCAAATTAACTGAACCCAAGGAGGGGGTCACCGGAACCCTTATTTATAACTGGTTGGTGAGAAGCACAGGTAAAACATCTGGGGCTTGCAACTGTCACTGAAGTCGGGGAGAGGCTTAGGACTCAACTCTCAACCTGTGGAATCTGATGCTATCACTCCAGCCTGGGCGACAGAGCGAGACTCTGTCTCAAAAAACAAACAAACAAAAAATCCTTACCTCCTTTTTATGCTGTCTACCCATAGATCTCTCTCTTGTACCTCCTGTCCAGATAAAATAATCTTCCTCAAATACACCAAGTTTTTCCCTAGATCAGGGCCTCTGCACTTGCTATTTTTTCTGCCTTTAATACTCGACTCCCAATACTTCCTAGCTCTTTGCATTGCTAGCTCTTTACCATTCTAGTCTTGGTTTCCATGTCAACCATGAAGGCCATCCTATGTAAAATGTCATCCCCCAAACCCCCATCACTTGATTTCATCCTTAGCATTTATAAAATCATCAAACTGTTCAAATAAAAGCTTAACTCAGCTAGCTCATGAAAGTTGAAAGATAAAATGTTAGATTTCTATAGACTATTATAATTAAACTGAGTCCTGGAGAGCTGACTCCACCTACTACCGAAACTTGAAAACAGTTTCTAAAAAATTTTTCTTAAAAGAATCTAGTTAATCTTGATGAAGAAATTTCTCAAGTATTTTGAAATATAAATGAAGAAAAAAAAACAAAACTTCAAATTGTGCATTTCAATAAATATTTTAAATCTTCATTTTACAGGTTTTTTTTATCTGAATTGCACATGTCTTCAGAGAGATAAGAATTACTGAGGAGAAAAAGAATAGGTGCTCACTGACATCCCATGTCTTGCCCATATTAATATATTCTTATATTTGAGTTCAAAGATAAGAACTGTTTCCCATACTATGGTTTTTAAATGAGTTCTATGCCAGTAAAACTATTAAATTGAAGCTTCACACATTTGTAGTTAAAATGTTTTTTTCTTTTCAACATTTGTTTTCAAGAAAGAAGGGTTTTTTGTTTGTTTTGTTTTAGACAAAAGCTTGAAACCATCCTTACCTTTCTAGGAAAAACTAAGAAGCTTCTTAAAAAATAATAGCATACAGTTGTTCAGTAGCTTACAATGACACTTTGCTTGTAAACAATGTAGTCAGAGTGCTTAACTAATACTCACCTTCTTAAGATTAGTGGTAACTGGTTTTGCTTTGTTTTTAGCCTTAAAGTTTTTTTGGCTGGCTATGTGAAATACATTCCTGGACTTCGGCCCCCTTAATTTGTTCTTGGCCATTGTCTAGAAAAGAAAACAAATTCAATCAAATTGCCCACATTTATGAACCATAAGTCAATTTTAAGTTTTTAAAGGTACCAATTAAATCTAAGAAATTCCATCTTACTATTGATTATTTGTAAAGTTGATGCTTGTGTTATTTCCATGTCTTTCACTCCTACTAGATTTTCTGCTCTTTGAGTACAGAGTATGTATCTAATTCTTCTCTGTATCCCCAGTACCTGGCCCCTAGGAGGCATCCAATTAATATCTACTGGTTGAATTCATTAATATCATCAACACAATAACTGTTTTTCTCAGCAGTACCTCACCACCCATCCCTCTACATACTACTATGCTATTCCGGTTCCTATCATTCTTCAGAGACTGATTTGTCTCCTTCTTGACTTCTCTTTTATTCCTTTTTACTCTCCCCACTTTCTCTCCTGTGCATCCCATCAAAATCAGTCCTTAATCCTCCACTTCCTACCTTCCTCTCTCCCCCTTAAATTATTTTTATGACTTCCATATTAGCTCTATGTGAATGGCTCTTGCCTTGAAATGTGGGATATTAGCTTTGCTATGTAGCTAGAGATGCATTAAGCCAGTAAATTCTACCTTAAAACCTCTCTCAAATCTGCCTTTAAAAATGTATATGAGGAATAATTTTTAAAATAACACGTATTGAGCTTTTATTATATGTACAAGCACTACACTAATGCACTTTATTTACTCCTTACAACAACCCTTTTTAAGAAGTACTATTATCCCCATCTTAAAGATTCAAATTAAAAAATAAAAAACTGATGCAAAGAGAACTTAATTTGCCCAGTGTCACATTGTCAATAACCAGGAGATGCCAGGACTTACAGCCAAGCAGACTAGATTAGAGATAATGTTATGTGGTATTGCACCTCATGTATAAATATAAAAGCTATACAAAAATATGGTATAGTATTGCTTAGTTGAAGACTGGGTTATTGCTGAAGTCCCTAGGTCCATTTGTTCAGACCACTGTTTGTCAAACTATGCCCATAGACCAAATCAGGCCAAGCACCTATCCTTGTAAGTAAAGTTTAATTGGAAGTCAAGCACGGGTGCAGTGGCTCACCCCTATAATTCCGGTGAGGAAGGAGAGACCCAGGCATCTGGGATTACCTCCCCCCTCTGTCTTCTGCAGTGCATTTCAATAGAAGAAAAGGCTGGCCCGCCGGCACCTCCTGATTTTACCTTCCTGTAAACATGCTTGGTACTGAGGAAACTCTCCGGAAGACAGTTTTTACTTAAAACAAGATCAAACCCCCACCCTACTCCTCCATCCAGAGACCAAACCTTTTCACATGTGATTCCTAAAACTGTAAACCCAAAACCTTTTCACTGTAAACCAGAAATCTTTTCTCAGGTGATTCCTAAAACTGTAAACCTGAAACCCTTTCATATATGATTTCTAAGGCTGTAAACCTAACATTCTTCCACGTGTAATATCTAGAGTATAAGCCTTATATAAAGGCAGAACCTCCCTTTGTTAGACGAGCTGAGTTTGCACAAATTATCACTCGCGGCCCCCGGCCGTAATAATAAACTCCTTCCTTTACCATTTGGTGTTCCAGGGCTCTTTCTTGCGGCCGCTCCTGCAACAACAGCACTTTGGGAGGTGGATTACTTCGGCTCAGGGTTTCGAGAACAGCCTCGCCATCATGGCAAAACCTTGTCTCTACTAAAAATACAAAAATTAGCTGGGCGTGGTGGCACACACCTGTGATCCCAGTTACTTAGGAGGCTGAGGAAGGAGGCTGGAGGGCAGAGGTAACAGTGAGCCGGGATCGCACTACTGCACTCTAGCCTGAGTGACAGAGTGAGACTCTGTCTCAATTAATTAACCAATTAAAAATAAATAAAGTTTAATTGGAATACAGTTATGTCCATTCAATCATGTGCTGCTATGGCTGCTTTCCTGCTACAACTATGACCCACGAAGTCCAAAATATTTACTGCCTGGCCTTTTACAGAAAATCTGCCAACCCCTGGCTTAAGCCATCTGCACAGTGGCTATCTGGCACGTACCTTCTCAAAGTTAAAAATATTCAACAGCTCTCCCAACGCATAAGGGGCTACATTCCTTGGCCTGGCATATTACTGGCACGCTGAATCTACCCTAAATCTGCCAAACATATCTCTTGCTATGCCTCTATAAACACTGCTCTAGCCAGCCTGGTCTAACTGTTCTCTTGCACAGACACCTTGAACATTCTTCCTTTTTTTCCTTTGCTCCGTCGTAGCCTTGACTGAAATTTGTATCTTCCTTCATACCCTTGCTACATTGTAATTAGTTAAGGAACTACTTAAAAGAAACAGCAATGCTTTTGAACCCCAACAGTATTCCTCCTACTTAAAGAATGCAGAAAATACATGATTATTACAGAAGACACAAAAAACAAAATACACATAATAAAACTCCTCAAATTAAGTAATCCAAAATCATTCCAGGCCGGGCGCGGTGGCTAATGCCTGTAATCCCAGCACTTTGGCCGAGGCGGGTGGATTACTTGAGGTCAGGAGTTCGAGACCAGCCTGCTCAACATGAAACCCCGTTTCCACTAAAAAAATTAAAATTACATGGGCGTGGTGACACGCGTCTGTAATCCCAGCTACTCGGGAGGCTGAGGCACGAGGAGGCAGAGGTTGCAGTGAGCCGAGATCGCACCACTGCACTCCAGCCTAGGAGACAGAGTGAGGCTCAGTCTCAAAAATAAATAAGTAAATAAATATTAAAATAAAATCATTGCAGTAGTAACCAAAATCCAATCACTCACCTAGTATATATTAATCAATTGCTACATGCTAGGTGTGGTAGAGAACTTACATTTAATACATAAAAAATATCTATAGAACATACATAATGACAGTATATATACGGAACATACGCAGACATGACCGGTATTATATTGAACACGACACTACCTATCATATACACACGGACCATGAGCAGGCAGCATACAGTGGAATTTACTAGAGCTGGAGACCTGAGCAAGTTTCGTGGATAAAGTAACACACTAGTGGGGGTATGGGAGGGGAGGGAAAGTCTCTGACAACCACGTGGAAACTGATTATGAAGGACACAGCCCATAACTGGGACCCCGTCAAGAGATGAAGGCCCAACAGGCACCCGGGTTTCGGGCCTGCTACCCGATAGGGCTACCTGAGGCAGAGCGCAACCAAACCGACACAAGGTCTGCCCAAGCTAACCCCGACCCCTACAAATTTCTCGCCAGCTTTCCAGAAAACTTATTAAACTCTCACTAGGAATTCAATACTTGCGTGCAGCTTCTTAAGCTCCAGGTGACGCCATCTGGCACGTACGGCGTCCAGGAAGTTCCGGAGAGAATGAACCAGTCAGGATTCCGCTCACGAGCCGTAACTCCGCCCGCCAAAGGAAGCCCCGCCCACAAAGCGTAGTTCCGGTCCACCGAGCGGAGCTTCTACTCCCCGCCCTCCCAGGAGTCCCGCCTGCAGAGCGGGTTCCCACCCACCTGGCGTAGTCCCGCCCACAGAGCCAACTCTACAGAGCATGGTGAGGTAAAAGAGCGAAGGCCCGCCCATAGAGCCCGGTAGGAAGTTCAGTCTCATTAGCATTCCCTGTCTTCCGCGATGTTGCAGGTTGTCCTCAGTTGAAGCGAGCTTGGGGTCTTATAGACCCAGCCAAGTGTCGCCTTCCCGACGTGGGTACTTCTGCAGAAACTTCCCAAAGTGCTTCTGAGACTGCACAGTGAAGACAGTCGCACTGGAGGTCAGCTCTCCGTCCCGGACTCTCCGCTGTCTCTACCACGCTCCCAGGAGGCGGTGCTGTGCACCTCTGGGCGGTTTCCAGGGCTCAGCTGGCGGTAGAGGGAACCTTGAGGTTGGAAAAGATCTAAAGGTATAATCTCAGAAAGGAAGATTTGTAAGGAGCTGCGAGTTAGAAATGCTTTTCTCATTGCAGCTTCCTTATTTCAGAAAGAGAATTTTTGACAGCATTGCAAACGCACAGGAAACCAGGCACAGTATAAAATATACAAATAAAACAGGTACTGGGGAACTTAAAACATTAAACCCATAACGTCGTCTAGGTTTTTCTGTTTTAAGAAAATTAGTTCTTCCAAGAGAATAACCCTATAAAAGCTAAGTTTTCACATGTATCTCTTTTTGTTGAGGTCATAAGAAAAGCTGGATTTCAAACAAATGTAGATGGTAAGAATTAAAGAGGAGAGAAACACGAAGGATGACTTCAGTCAACAGGGACAGGTTTATTTTAAATAAACCTGAGAGGGGTGGCTGGCCGAGTTAGGTCAGAGCCACACCCTTCCAGACTAAGAGGTTTTAAGGATTCAGGGTGGAGAGTTTATCAGAGGCTTGGACTGCTTCTGTGTCTCTTTGTTGTGCTTATCTGGGAGGGAGAGTTGCGTGTCTGTTCCCATACATACTTTTGCAGCTGCAGGCATATTCCCTGAGTCTGCTTTTAGCTTCCCTATCTTAGTGCACCTGAAGGGAAAGGAATGTGCTTATTAAGGTCCACAGTTTTACTGGGGCCCATTGTGTGAGGGTGAAGTTTGGCAGTTACCCAAGAGACTTTCCCCCCCTACTTCCCTCTGTGCCTGAGCTGTCTTATCTGTTTTACTGTCTGTTCTTTCTGTCTGCTTGTAGTTAGAAGAGAAGTGATTTCCGTGAAATGCATGAGGCTAGAAAGGGAGCTGGAACTTAAAGTGGCGATGTTTGAGATGACAGTGCTCCTGCTCTGTCAGTAGAACTGACATTTATATGCCATTTTGTAGCTTACACAAGATTTCAGTCTGCACTATGCTGTAGGTACCAAAATAAAGTGATAAAACCACTCCTCTTTTGCAAGTGATGATACTACTAAGGTTCAGAGTTTAAGTGATTTGCTGGCAGCCACACAACAAACTAGTAATTGACAAAGCCAGACATTTTTGTAAAACTAAGCATTTTTTAAAATAATTTTTTTAAAGTTTTTGTAAACTTAGCAATTCACAAATCCACATTGATTAGTACTTGGTCAAGTCCTCTTTCCAACAAACCAACCACTTGCCTACTTACAGAAAGATAAGCAATTTTGCAATAAATCATTTTGTTATGTTTACGCCCATCATGAAAAAAAATTAAGGAACAGAATAGACTAAGGGGAAAGGAATATAAACTGCTTGCCAATGTATGTTTATTCAAACTTTTGTGTTCTTTCTAAAGATCCACCTGTTAAAAACACCTTAAAATGCTGGTATAAAATGCCCATAAAGTGTTACAGAGTTATTCACAAATACTGAGGCAAATAAGTCAGGTATAATTATTTGGTTTTTTGCATGTGAGGTTATTGATGTATATACAGAAGCCAAAGAAATAGATGTAACAGAACGGCATTACAGTGTTTACGAAAACTGGTAGGTCTCACTTTTATTTTGAAGTGGTGAAATAACATGGTTATTAAGGCAAGAGCAGAGGTCTGAGTGAGGAGGCCTGGGTTTTTGGTTTGCCTCTCCCACCAGGCAACAATGTGACATTGGAAAAATTACTTCATTTCTCTGTGCCTCCTTTTCCCATATACATGTAGATGGTCATTATATCCACTTGAGAGAACAATGATTATCTGCTCAGCATTCCCTTCTGTATAACCACTCTTCTCCCATCAAGTGGTCCTGGTTGGGCTGATAACTACAGTCCTCCTCAAGGATTTTCCAGCTAAAGGCGGTGGAAAATGCTGTCTCTTGCATTTGGTATCTTCGTGCTAGGATGATATAAAATCAAGGTTCCTGGTGGCCATCTCCTCCAGCAACTTGGAGGAAGCCTTCCTACAAGGAGAACAACATATACAAGAAGACAGAACTGAACAGAGAAGAAAACTCTGATGTGATCATTCAATTTCTTGGATGCAGCCATAGATGGAAGATCCATCCCTCTACTTCCATGAGCTAAAATACTGCTTTATTTGAGCTTAAACTACTTTGGGTTGTTTTTATTTTATTTTTTTATTAGTTGCTTTTACCTGAGTCTTGACTCCTGTCCTACCTACTTAACAGGATTATTGTGCAGAGTTAGTGAAATATAAAACATGAAAGCATAAGGTATTACTAAAACAAAGAAAGAATCCTGTTAATTTCTAAGAGCCATGTTTACCCATGTACCAAATCAACCATACATAAAGAAAATAGCTTAAAGATTTTTCATCTTTAAAAAATATGCAAAAATTAAATTTCTAGTTTTTCTAACAGTCTTAAAGATGAATAAAATCATAAATAGAAAAAAATTCTTTCAGAAACCTTAGCTTTCCTGAGATAGACTCAGCAGTGCAGAGTTCTTTATACAAACCTGAACCTCAAACAATTGTCTTGGAAGCGATTCAACAAGTAAAGATAATTAAGGAAAAGAAGAAAATGAGAGCACACATAAATTACAAACCATCTATAACAAAACTCATAGTCCTCTAAGAGAACAGAGCCAGCCTTGTATAGATGATACTCTATAATAAATTTCTTTAATCTATTCAACCTCCGTCGCTACACAATTTCATTCAATTAAGATAGTTTGGACACCTAGGCTCTGTGGAAGCTCAAAGGAAGTACATAACACATTTCTATCTTTCAGACAGGGCACAATTGTCTGGATTGTAAATGCACAGGGAACAATGATTCTTGACAGAAAGTGGTAAGAACAATGGTAAATGCACAAAATATGCTATTTATGGGAGGAGATAATTCTGAATTCTGGAAACATTCATGTTAAAAGCTCTCATTTCATAGTCTCAGAGCAGAAATCAGCAGACTTCAGCCCAAAGGCCAGATCCAGCCCACTACTTATTTTTGTATAGCCTATGAGCTAAGAATGAACTTACATCTTAAGATGGGGAGAAACTCAACATAAGAATGATACATAGCAACACATACATATTCTATTAATGTTTCAGTGTCCACAAAGTGTCACTGCAGCACAGCCATGCTCATTTGTTTACATCTTATCTGGCTGCTGTCATGGTATAATGGTAATGCCGAGTACTT
>PVKP010033033.1:0-25361 GCA_004027715.1 Plecturocebus donacophilus | reverse complement strand
AAATAAAATATTGGTTGGCTGCTTATTTGTTATTTTCATCCCCTATTCCTTCCTGTCTCCATTGTTAAGCACAATTATTGGCATAAAAGAGGTTTTTAATCCCCATTTTTAGACTGTATTCTAGCCTGGGCAATAAAACAAGAATCCCATTCTCTCTCCTTCTTTCTCTTCCTCTTTCTTTCTCTCTTTCATTCTTTTTTCTTTCTTTCTTTCGCTGTTTCTTTCTCCTTTTCTAAAATCTCTTCCTCTTTCTTTCTCTTTCATTCTTTTTTTTCTTCCTTTTGCTGTTTCTTTCTTTTTCCTTTTCTGTCTTTTTCTAAAATCTCTTCCTCTTTCTTCCTCTCTTTTATTAAAAAAAAAAAGAAATCTATGAGGAATAAATACATGTAAATTGCGTGACACAAATTAATACAGTACATATTAAATGCTCAATGGAAGTTTTTACTGTTTTTGGCTTTGTTAGATTACATTTACTCATGCACTGTACAACTTGAGAGAGATTGGTTTGAAAAGCATGAGAGTATTAGGCGTTTGGGGAATAATTGGATTAAGATAATTATTTTAAAAGGGAAGGTATCAGAGTCTAGGTTTCAAGCCCCACATGCATTAGCTATTTGTCCTAATGCTGTCCATCCCCTTGCCTGCTGACCCAGACTGGCCCTGGTGTGTGTCGTTCCCTCACTGTGTCCATGTGTTCTCGTTAGAGAACAGATTAATTAACTTGCATTGTCATTTTTGTTTTATCTGTTGTCCTGTCTTTTGGTTTTGTTTTTTTGGTACTGTTTTTTGAAGCAAAGCCTAGTTATCATATCATTTCACTTGAAAATTCTTCAGTATGTATGTCTAACAGGAAAGGACTTTCTTTTTTTTTTTTAATAACAGTACTACTCTGTCGCCTATGCTGGAGTGCAGTAGCATTATCTTAGCTTACTGCAACCTCCACCTCTCGGGTTCAAGCGATTCTTTTGAATCTTTTGAATCAGAGTCAGTATTGGCCTGCTTTCTATTTTTACTGAGACCACCAATGTCCATGGGACCTGAAAACCAAATCCTTCAAGGTTGTTTATTCTGTTTGATACTGTTAGAAAAACTTGGTCTCGTGGGCAGCTTATATGTTTAGGAACTTACAGTTTATTTTTTTTAAAAAAACCTTAGCATATCTAGAAAACCTAGCATAGATAGAAATAATTTTGAATGACAAAAAGGGATGTATGACAACCTCGGCAGCTAACAGCTAATTATACGATAATTTACAGAAAGTTTCATAAATATTTGTTAACAGAATGGTTGTGCTGGATCATGGTGATGACAGTCTTTTAGCTCGTTTGGATTCTTTTTGCCTTCTCGGGAATGTTTTAAGATAAGCCATAATTTCTGATAATATATATTTACGTACACCTTTTCCTAGTGAATAATGTTTAAAAAACGGAAGAAAAGTTGACACTAGGGCTCCTTTTAGTTTATATGTGGCCATTATCTTATTAACTCTGATAGCAGCCTGCACAGAACCAATATGGTTATCCCTATGTTATAGATGACAAAGCTAAAGTTCCAGAAGGTTTAAATTTATATCTGAAAAAACTAGGAATTTAAGCATTGTTCATGTATGTTTTAAGAAAATATTTGTATACTGTATTTAGTTTTAGTAAGAAACTTGAGAGGATTGTAAAAGGGTCTCATGGGGAAAAAGATAAAAACCTGTCTGAATACAGGGGGAATGAACGGATAACATTGAAGCATTTGACTGAGTTGAGAAATTGTAGGAAAAAGAACTGTATTCTGAAAGTGACAGATTTCCTATTACTTAATACCTTTCACTTCTCATTTTTATGTTCATTATCAGACAATTTAGAGAAAGCTGTCTAAAGGGATATATATTAGTTTAATTTACTTTTATTATGTACATTTAAAAAATATTCTTTTGAAGATATTGAATCTTCTTAAAGACTTAAAAAATCTGTTATTTAAGCTATACCTGAAGTTAGAGATTTTCACCTTTAAATAACAAACTGTCATTCCCTGCGGGTTTCCCCCAACTGCCACACACACACACACAAACACACACACACACACACAGCTGGTCACATTTATTTGCATAAGATTAACTAAAGAGGGATCTAATCTTTTCAAATTCTCTATAGGGGTAAATGAAGATACACAAATGTATGGTAGTTTCTAACAATCAGAAAATGAACGACATGTTTCTTACTGGATGAAACAAGTGTGGTTTACATCAAATTCTTGCTTTATTAAGGAAGTACTTACCATCAAATTCTTGCTTTATTAAGGAAGTACTTACCCTATCACAGTATTTTAGAAAAAGTACTAGTGTAGTTGCTAATGTTAAGAAAACCAAATAAAGATCTTTCTCAATAGTGAAAAGAAATCTTTTATTGAATATTTGAAATCATCTGAAAGTTAGGTAATAGATTGTATGCAATGTTACTTGTGTTCCAAATTGTTACTTGATCACCACTGTTGTATTTGAGTTGTAATAGATCAAGGTACATTAATTGAGCAAATGCTTATGTGTTTTACTGACATACAGTTTTTAAGAGATATGTCCACAGAACATGTGATATTGTTGTCAGGATTATTAGAGTTAGCTGCTTTTCCAATAATGGTCTTAGTTACAATCACCTGTTGAATGTTCATATCTTTTTCTACTCAGTATTTTTGAAAGACTATATCTAGCAAACATGGTATTACTAAGAATGTAAGAATGAATACAGTGGTTCAGACCTGTAACTATCAGGGTGAGAAACAAAAGGATTTTGATCTGTTAGGAATATGCCCATACATCTCTTAATAATTTTTAGTAAATCTGTTTTCTGTGATCTAATCTGAATATAGTTATAACCTTTTATTATAGAAAATTATAAAAGTAAAGAGAACAAATTAATCTACCTAAAAGAAAAGAGAACAGATTTTTTTCTTTTTTAAAAATTTTATCTTACTTTAAATTCTGGACTACAAATGGAGAACATGCAGGTTTGTTACATAGGTATACATGTGCCATGGTGGTTTGCTGTACCTATCAACCCGTCATCTAGGTTTTAAGCCCCACATGCATTAGCTATTTGTCCTAATGCTGTCCATCCCCTTGCCCGCTGACCCCGACTGGCCCTGGTGTGTGTTGTTCCCTCACTGTGTCCATGTATTCTCATTAGAGAACAGATTAATTTACTTGCATTGTCATTTTTGTTTTATCCGTTGTCCTGTCTTTTGGTTTTTGTTTTTTTGGTACTATTTTTTGAAGCAAAGCCTAGACATCATATCATTTCACTTGAAAATCCCTCGGTATGTATGTCTAACAGGAAAGGACTTTTTAAAAAAAAAACAGAGTATTGCTCTGTTGCCCATGCTGGAGTACAGTGGCATGATCTCAGCTCACTGCAACCTCCACCTTCTGGGTTTAAGCAATTCTTTTGCCTGAGCCTCCCGAGTAGCTGGGACTACAGGCCTGTGCCACCATATCCAGCGAATTTTTTTGTATTTTTAGCAGAAATGGGGTTTCACTTTGTTGGTCAGGCTGGTTTTGAACTCCTGACCTCAGGTGTACTGCCCTCCTCGGCCTCCCAAAGTTCTGGGGTTACAGGTGTGAACCACCATGTCTGGCCAGATAAGGACTTCTAAAAATTAACCTCAATAACAAATAAAATGTTTTTGATCTTTTTAGAATTTTACTACCAGTTTTTTTCTTGAGTAGTTGAATAAGCTTATAATACACTGATTACATTTTTTTCCTAAAAATATTGTTTCTAGGAAGAGCGTGGCCAGTCAGAAAATGTGTACTATTGATGTTATATCATGAGAGCCATGTAATTCATATTTCTTAAACTAGGTTATTACATGATAGTAAGTCCTTTTAACTTGGGCTTCTAATTTTTTAGTGTGTGCCATGGTAACTTGTGGTAGTCTTGTGAATCCTGTGATACCCTTTTTTGGAATGTAGATTAAATATCTCAAATATGAAAATCCAAAATGTTAAATGCTTCAAAATCAACGTATTTCAAGCACCCACATGTTACTCAAAGAAGATCTCATTGAAGCATGTTGGATTTTCAGATTTGTGGTATACCATAAGTATAATGCAAATATTCCAAAATCTAAAACAAATATGAAATTCGAAAGACTTCTGGTCTCAAGCATATTTTTAAATGCATAAAATAAAATATATAGAATAACAAAAGAAATAAATTACATTGAATTAAAATTAAATAACATAATCTGCATTCAGGTCCAAAAACTATTGTATTTTCTAAATAGTAATAAGCATCAACAATATTTTGAGATGTCTATAATAGTTGTGATATAAAAATATGTATGTTTCAAATTAGTTCAGCCATTGTGGACTAGAGTGTGGCGATTCCTCAAGGATCTAGAACCAGAAATATCATTTGACCCAGCAATCCCATTACTGGGTATATACCCAAAGGATTATAAATCATTCTGTTATAAAGACACATGCATGTGTATGTTTATTGCAGCACTATTCACAATGGCAAAGACTTGGAACCAACCCAAATGCTCATCAGTGATAGACTGGATAAAGAAAATGTGGCACATATACACCATGGAATACTATGCAGACATAAAAAAGGATGAGTTCACGTCCTTTGCAGGGACATAGATGAAGCTAAAAACCATCATTTTCAGCAAACTAACACAGAAACAGAAAACTAAGCACTGCATGTTCTCATTCATAAGTGGGAGTTGAACAATGGGAACACATGGACACAGGGAGGGAAACATCACACACTGGTGCCTGTTGGGGGTTGGGGGGTTGGGGGGTTAGGGGAGGGATAGCATTAAGAGAAATACCTAATGTAGATGACTGGTTGATGAGTGCAGCAAGCCACCATGGCACGTGTATATCCCTGTGTAATAAACCTGCACGTTCTGCACATGTATTTCAGGTACATGTATTAAGTATTAAAAGTATAATAAAAAAGTATGTTTCTATTAATGACAAAATCTTATATACTGCTAATACTGCTGTGGTTGGTTTACTACAAAAATTCATAATTTAAGGAAGTATAAATTTCAGCTGAATGTTACTGAACATTCAGAAGCATTTTTTTTTCTGTTCACGTGTATGGTCCTCTGCTTTAGAAAGTATTGGTTTTTGTTTTATTTTGAGAGTTCATAGGTGTCTCAAGCTTCTGCCGCATGCTCTGCTATTTAGGTTTTGCCCTGTTTATACCACTCTGGGGTTTATTCCATCTAATTGGTCCTAGTTTATTTTATGTATAAAAGTTCTTGAGTTGAGAGCTCTATTTCCTAACATTTTAACATAGCCATCCAGAAGTTTTTAGTTAGGAGCTTACATCTGAAGGTGATGGAGTGTTACCTCAGATGGCGAAGGGAAGGAGTAAAGTTCCAGAAACAAATGCAAACTGTGAGAAGAGCAATTTTGTTCTTCTGTCCTGAGAATTATAGTATGTTCAGTTAGGAAGTATTTGTAGAGATTATTTACTTAAAGGAATGTGAAAAATAATATGGAAGATCCAGGTTTTAAAAAGTATATATATTTGTTTAGAACTTTGGAGTTCATAAAACTATTTAAATGCATATCTGGCTTGATAATTACAAACCCATAATAGATTTGACAGGATTATTATTCCTAACTATTGGGTGTGGAAACTGAGGTTTGGCTGCATATTTGAAGATAAATAGCTACAACCTTAGATTTTCAAGGTTGCAATTTACTGCTCTTTCAAATGATATACCCAGCTATTTTATTAGGTATATGACTGTTCTTAGGGCTAAACATGAATTTAAGAAAAACAGCTTTTATATTTTAGATAGAATCTTTATTTTATATCTCCTAAAATGTCATTGAAACCTCATTTTATTAAGGCTTATAATAGGGGATTGTTAGTGCTACTTTCATAACCTTGAACTGTGCATTTCACACCAGTTAAGTAATTCTACCCTAGTTGATTTGCCATGAGAATACTTTGGACTTTGATAAAAGGGCCAGTTGTTTGGTCATTTTTTTTTTTCATTTTTAAAACTGCGGTGTTGAATAATTCACTCAGTAGTACATACATAAATGCAGTGCTTATGGCTATTAGTGATGGGGAAAAAAAATCACAAAGCAATTTGATTATCCTACAACAGAAGGTAGACTATATATGAGTACAAATTTGGAATAAGTTTTTTAAAGGAGACAAATTGTAGATGCTCAATAAATATTAGTTAATATTATTTTTAAAATTAATGAATGAGTTAATTGAATTCCATGAGGTATGCTATTAGGAAGGAAAGATACAAGCATGAAAATATGCTGATTCTAGGATGACAGAGTGTGTGTAAATAGATTACACCACAATTGGTTATCCCATAACGAGATGTGTGTACTTGGTTTCAGTAAAATTCATACTGGTTCAGAATAAACTCTTGCTATAGAAATTTTTCAGCAATTCACTAAAATCAAGTAAATTGACTATCTTTGATGCTTTTGGAGCTTTTAGTACTATTTTCAGAATTTTTATTATGATTTTCCATATTTACATCTCTGTATTTTCTCACTAAGTGCCATTTGAGGGGTATAGACGGTATTATTCTGTATGGTTTTAGAGGAAGGAGCTGCCATTTACTAGAATACTTGTGGAAGAAGTAAGGTATCTGCACTTTGGAATATGGCACAATCTAGCCAATCAGAATTGTGTGGGGAGACATTCTAGACAAATGGAATACATTAGGAAGGCATAGAGGAGATGTTTAAAAGTAGATCATTTTAATTAGAGCAGAAGATTTGTGTTGTGGAAAAAAATGGCTAAAGAGGTAATTTGGGACCAGGTGATAGAGACTCTTGAATACTTGGAAGGCATTTGGATTTTGTTCAGAAGGCCTATACTCTTCTAATTAGAATATACATTCTTGTGTGGTCACAACTATATGGGATGTGCAAGTCCACAGGATAAATACAGCACATCTTCTAGGAGCATCACTTTTTAGAATACTTGGGGGGAAATAAATATTTTTATATGAGGATATATATTTTTTTGACACAGTCTCACTCTGTTGCCCAGGCTGGAGTGCAGTGTTAACAATCATGGTTCACTGCAGCCTCGACCTTCCCGCCTCCAGTGATTCTCCTGCCTCAGCCTCCCGAGTAGTTGGGACTACAGGTGCCCACCACCACACCCAGCTAAGTTTTGTATTTTTTGTAGAGGTGGAGTTTTGCCATGTTGCACAGGGCTGATCTTGAACTCCTGGGTTCAAGCAGTCCCCCCACTCTGGCCTCCCAAAGTACTAGGATTACAGGTGTGAGCCACTGCAGGCATGAAGATAGATTTATAAAGTATTAAACACAATTCACATGTAATTTTAAAGTAAAATTCTAAGATTTAAGCTAAGATCCCAATACAATTCTGAAAGAAATTTGTACATATAGTAAGTTATTTTATCCTGCAACTCCAGAACTTATGAGGATTTGTCTTCATTATCCTCTGCTGTTATTCTTCAATAGATGAGCTTTAAAGACACAGATCCAAGCAGTATGCATCCATTACAAATTTCCTTTCAGAAGATTGACAAGGAGAGGGACATAAAATTAGGAGGAAAGAGGAGACTACCTACATAATCTAGCACTCAAGTTAAAGAAAGTTTTTGGGAAGAAAGTTTGTAAGATTAAGAGACGTTTCAAGAGAAGATTATATTGAACTTGGTGCTTACGATACAGAAGAGGTAGTTTACAAAGTTAAGTGAAAAGCTAGAGAGGTCTTTCAGGTTCCAGGCTTCTGTGACTGGGAACATGGTAGTGATTAATGGATATGAAGAAATGAGGAAGATGGTGCAAAAGAGTAGAAAGGAAGGAAAGGTGGGTAGAAAGGGGTAGCAGTAGTAGTAAGGGGCTGGTGAATTTGTTGTTTATTTGAGTCAGAGTTTCATTCTGTTGCCTAGGCTGGAGTGCGGTGGTGTGATCTCAGTTCACTGCAACCTCTGGCTCCTGGGTTCAGGTGATTCTCTTGTCTCAGCCTACTGAGTAGCTGAGACTACAGGTGCATCCCACCACGCCCGGCTAATCTTTTGTATTTTTAGTAGAGATAGCGTTTCACCTTATTGGTCAGACTGGTCTGGAACTTTTGACCTCAGGTAATCCACCCACCTCAGCCTCCCAAAGTGCTGGGATTACAGGCTTGAGCCACCATGCCTGGCCTGTTATTTTTGATATGTTGAATTTGAGTGGAGTATAGGGTATTGAAAGGAGAAATGGCAGATAGGCAATGTAAGAACGGGAACTGGAAAGAAACTTGGGATGAATATGTAGATTTTGGAATCTTATTTATGGTAAATAGATGAGTCCGTGAGAGCGGATAGAATGTCTGAGGGTCAGTGTAGAAAAAATGATTGAAGGTTGTCCATTGGAGCACAGTATTAAATATGAGAAAGGAATAGGATTATAAAGATTGATTCAGGTAAGGGGTAATCCATGGAGAGTATAGTAGTATTGTGAAAGCAAAATGAAGATCAAATTTGAAAATAAGATATTAGTATTGGTGAGTAGTAGAAGATCAAAGGGAAGGTAGATTGAGAGATCAAAGGGGAGTAGACTTTGCTTAGATTAGACAACTGTGAATTAGTGGTGGAATTTAAATACTTTAAGCAAAGAGTAGTTAGGACAGGAGACAGTCGTGTGAATCATAAAGAAAAGAGCTCCTTTCTCTTCTTCTGCTAGAAGTATCTTTCTGGTAGAAGAAAGCTTTATATAGGGAAGAAGTGTAATTTAGTATTCCTAAAAGGAACAAAATGAAGCATGTCTTTTTTTTTTTTTTTTTTTTTAAGGAAACCAAATAGAGGAGGCAACTCATATATTAAATAATGAATTATTTTGCATTTGAAATGTCCAATTTTGGGGGGAGAGGGGAGCCATTTTGGCATTCTGGCCCTAAAAAAAAATCAACGTTAATTTTCAGCTTAGTCTGTGGTCCTAAAAATTATAGCTTATTTTTACCTTTGTTATTTTGTACTTTTCTGGAACAAAATATTTATATAGGATTCACATAGATCATGCATATCTTTTATATATGCCACATGTAAAATATATATGACTTGCATACTGGATAATTTGAAATACATGATGCTAAATATTGACAAAGGTAGGTCACTATATAAATTGGGTACTATATCTTTAAAAAATGGGTTTAATTTAAAACTTCTTACTAGTAGTTTTTAAAAAATATATATTTAAAAATAAATACTGACAAGTGATACTGTGGTAAAAAAAATTTGTATCTAATAATCTTTAGGGATTTAGGGTTTAAATTACTTAAATAAAAAATAACGTAATCATCCATCTGTTGTGATGTCAATAAAAAACTGCAAGAATGATTTAAATTTCTGTAATTTAGGGACAGAATATATTTTGAATTTTAAACATATATCCATGCTTGTCAGGCTGTTTAAACATTCAGTAACTTGTTATGACACTTATTTCTACTTGAAAACCTACACAAAATTATTAGAATCACAGCATGTTTAGGGGAAATATTAACTTTAACTTGATGCCACAAATGTGTTCATTCTTATATAATCTGACAAGATTCCTTTACAATTATTCGTTTTCATAGCATTAAGTGTTAAAATATATAAAATGTGTATAGTATATATGTTAACAAATATGTTAAGGAATAGTGATACCTCATATTGAAGTCAATGTGACTTAGTAATCATCATCTATATTAGTTTAAGAGGCAGCGAGCCTATTTTAATACAGTATTTAATCCTGCTTCATTAGGTTTCATAAATAAATCATATCAAACATTTACTCCAGATTATTTTGTAGCAAACTGAAGCATCAGTTTTAAAATTTATATTACATATTTTTACACATACTCTGGACTGACAATTTTTAATTTTGAAATTAATATTACAGCTTTTAAGAACTGTACAATTACCAGTCCTCTGTTTAGTCAAGTTTAGAATTTTAACGAGAAAACTAGTTTTTTGAACTGGGAAAGTTGTGATATTAGCTCATATGATGACTTTTAAAATAAAAGTCTCTGTAAATTTTTTATTTATGAAAGTTATTTAATAAGTTCATCTATTGATTATAATTTAGACTGTGACCATCTAAAATTGATTCCCACATCACAAAATATAGAACAAATTATATTGTAAGAATTTTGATGGAGAAATATAAATGATATTCTTTAAGATTGTGTGATTATATGTTTAGTCTTAAATTGACAGTGACTTTAAGATTTAAAAAAATCTATTTCTCAAGCCTTCTCTTAAGGATTTAATACCAGATTATTAGACCACATTAACTTGGGATGAGTTTAATGTTTAATTTATTGCCTTTTAAATTTGCCTCGGTTCATTCAAAGCTTTCTGAATCTGTTGGATGGATCAACATTTTCGTTGATTTTATAAAGTATAGCCTTCCGTTTTGAGACTTCCAAGATAATCCTCTTCTCCTCTCTGGCTTAGATTTTGCTCTTGGTTTGTTATATTTACCATTTAGGTTATTTTCTCCACACTCATCATGCCACCACCAGCCTCCTAAAGGAGATAGATACACAATTTAATGGGTACAGATTCGTATGTAGTTACTGTTACTGTATTTCCCCATGAGTTTATCTTCTTTTCTTATAAATATTACAGTGTTTTAGATGCATGCATCCCAGTTTTAAATAGTCTAAATAAGTCTCATGTATACCACCAAAAGTAGAAAATCCTAGGAAGATTAGAGGTAAAATACCTGGTTGAACTATAATGAACACATTAGTGATAGTTAAGAGGTTTTCATCTAGAGCGAAAACACTTATTTCGGATTAGGATTTTAAAAAAATTATCATTGTAGATAATAGATAATAATGTGGGATGATACTTTGAAGATATGAAAATAAAGTATTGGTATCAGAAAAGTATACCTGAATAATCCTCTGGACAGTTGAAGTGTCCCTTTGCTTTGTGATCCCAAGTAGAAAACATCAAATCTTTGTTTTCCGGGATTGCACTGGGGACATTGCCAGTAATCTCAACTAGATATAGTGTATAGTTGGTTTCGTGATTTCCCAAGTAAAAAGAATATTCAATATAATGTTTGTTGTCTTTCCAGTCTTCCAGCTCAATTCGTAAAACATAATTAGATTGCTTCACTATGGAGTATATCTTCTCTAGGCCCAACCAAAATTCTCCTGAAAAGAAAAGTTTTAAAAATTTGTGAATTATTAACTACATGTTGGATACTTTTTTGAGTGTTTTTTTTATTGGTGCAACTAATTGAGTTGTTTAGTCTTAAATCCCTTGATCATTTTAGAGTATCTTAAAAAATACCTTTTAAAACAATTTTATTGAAGATAGTTATATGCACAAAAATGTTAAAAATATTAATAGAACTGTGAGTCTGATTATCCTTTCTAAAATGCATATTATAAGACATATTTCACCAGTGAAATGTATTACATTATTACAGATATTTTAAAGTCTCATCATTGGTCAAGGTATATTTTCCTTCTAAGTCTTTATATGATTAGTTTTGCTATCAGCTATTTATTAACATCTATATACAGTCAAGAGATTTGTTAAGTATTCCCAGAGACCTGGTAATAATAATGCCACTTGCCTCAAATGTAAACCTGGCCTTTTGTATTTGCTCGATATATGTTTTCTTTGTGGAAAAAGATGGGAGTAAATTTTTTAAAACATTTTAAGTGAAAAAACATGGTTCTTAATAACTTTTCTCTATAATTTTAAAAATTATTTTTATTTGGAATTAAAAACATAAAAAATATAAATAGATTGTTCTTTATCATACTCCTTTTTATTAAAGTATTTAATGAAAACAATCACTATTTTCTTATTGCTATTGAGTTAGTGGGAAGGTTCATTTTAAGGATCACTGGTAAATACAGTACAAATGGGTTACTTTTTTTAAAAAAAAAACCAGAATTAAGTGAGTATTCTCCACTTAACTGTCAGCCTTTTATTTTGGGGTTGCACTCACAATTGGAAGATTTGGAGTTACAAAACATCACTGAATATAGTACGTTAACTGGTAGATTGAATACAAAGTTTTTAAATGATCAAATAGTACTGAGCATTTAAAATTTTGATGTAATAATGAATGTCTTCTACTTTATTAGTGAGTACTTAGACATCATATGGATTTTTATATGTGCTTTTTGGATTTTAAACATGTTATCTTGCATATTTTACATTATTGTAATCAAAATAGAATAATTTGCATTGAGTTAACTAATTCATTTTAAGCCACACATTCTATATTTTATACTTAAATAATTGAAATTTTAAAATTTGTATTGTATGTCTTGAGTTTCCTGGTCCTTTCAGCTTCCAATTAATTGATATGTAAAATGTTAATGAGAGAATAGAATGACTAATGCTAGGAGTGGTTCTTTTCACAGCTTATATGTAACAGTTACTATAACATGTAACATTTAATCAACATTTTAAATTATTATAGTTATGATAATTGTAAGCCATCTAAATTGTGATAAGTATATTTAAGAATGGACATGTAATTGTGATAAATAATAACAGTTGTAAAATAATAAAATAAGAGTTGTAATAATTGTAATTTACTGACAAATGTGTAATTGTTTGATATTATGTGAAGGCTGAGATTGCTTCTCGTTCATTACTACTTTCCTAATGCCCAGTCTATCATAGGTTCTCAGTAAATATTTGTAGATTAACAAGTGAATGAATGATTGAATGTAGTCACCTTACCATCGAGCCTCCCAAAACCATATTTGTAGTTCTCCCATGTCTCATTGAAGTTTTGTGACCCATCTGTTCGATGTTGAATTAATGTCCATGGACTACCTGAATATAATGAATGAAATCATGTTTTTTAGTAGATTGATGTTGACAGATATAAAACTTTTTTTTGTTTGATTTTAATTGGTGGCTTTGTAAGGTAGTTTACTAATGGTATAGCAATACATTTTATTATTTATTATGGTCCCAAAAAGTTAAGTGAAGGGCAATTAATGAATTTTGGCATAGTAAACTTATTGATAATAGTCACTTTAGATTATTTTACAGAGGAAATGGAGAATATTAAATAAATCCATAAATAAACTAGGTAAAGATAAGTATTAGGTTTATACTAATACTCATGTTATATATATTACACACATATATGTATGTATAAAACAATGATAACCAGGTTAATCTTGCAAATACATAATGAGTAACTTGAACTAACTACTGTTTTCTCCTTAGACAGGTTTTACCTGATATAACATCACAGTAGACATGGAAAACTTGAGAGTTGCTGGGTCTAATGGCATATATGCCACTTGTATGTTCACCTCTATTATAAATGGTGGTACAATCAGCAGGAATGCCTAGAATCAATAAAGTGTTATTACATCAGATTTAGTAAAAAGTAATATCTTTCGAGCTTGAGATTTCCTTTTTACATTTTGTGAAATTGTGGCATATGTAGCATTTTTTCAGTAATGTTTATGTTAAAGCATTTTTCTTAGATGGCATATTGTTTAAGAAAGTAAGAATTGTTCTTACCAAACTAATTTCTTTAGAAAAATTAATTATTTTTTAGACACAGAGTCTTGTTCTGTCACCCAGTCTGGAGTAAGTGACCTTTAACTCCTTAAATATTTCAGCATGTATCTCTTAAACAGGAGGTCGTTCTTCTTTAAAACGGCAATACCATGATCACGTCTAAGAAAATTAATAGACTGGGCACAGTGGCTCACACCTGTAATCCCAGCACTTTGGGAGGCCAGGGTGGGCAGATCACAAGGTCAAGAGATTGAGACCGTCCTGGCCATCATGGTGAAACCCTGTCTCTACTAAAAATACAAAAATTAGCCAGGCATGGTGGTGCACGTCTGTTGTAATCCCAGCTACTCAGGAGGCTGAGGCAGAAGAATTGCTTGAACCCAGGAGGTGGAGGTTGCAGTGAGCTGAGATTGCACCATTGCACTCCAGCCAGATGACAGAGCGAGACTCCATCTCAGAAAAAAATTGAAAAATTAGTAAACCCTCTATATTATCTAATAATCAAGTCTATATTTATATTTCTCTGATTGTCTTAAGTATGTCTTTTATAGGGTGTAAAAAGAACCCCAGGATCCAATTTAGATTGACACATTGTATTTGATGGATATCTCTTAACTATCTTTTAGTCTAGAACAGGCCCTAAGTATAAGGAATTTAATAATAGCTTCAAGAAGGAAACCCACCAAAATGTCTTACCATCATGTTTTACATTTCTTATTTCATTCAACTGAAGAAAGGGAGTAGTTCTTGGTGCTCTTGGCTTGGAAGAAAGATAAATTTCTGTGGGTTCTTGAATACTAGTCCTTCTCAGCTGATAAAAGAATATAAATCTGTTTTTAAAATCATACTAAATATAAAATTAGAGGAAATCTGAGTAAGAATGTCAAAAGTACAATTTGTCTTTCAATTCATAATGTTATAGCATTTGATGTTTAGATAAACAGTGCCATTCAGGTTGTACAGATTGCCTGTTCTCAAAATATTTAATCAGGGATATTATTTAATAAGTTAAAAAAAGTAAAACAAGGCAAAAAAGCTGGCATTGGTCAAAAAACAGGAAGGCAGAAAGTAGAGACTGCTTTGCTTAGAATATTGTATTTTCTTTATTTATATGAATAGAATATATTTGATATTCTGTTCAGATTTTAAGTTTAATAATTCTCAGTTTTAGATCTTACTGATTTTCAGACTTGCTATAAAGACATAGTACATAATTTGAACCAGGCTTTCTTGATAATTTGATAATTTTTGACCCTTAAACGTGTCTGTAGATGTTGGCAGGTTGGCAAGTTTATTTGCTTACTTTCCATATGTAGTTCGTTGTTAGTTTAGTAACAACATTTTCATTTAAAGAGTTTGGGTTTGCAATTTATTGAATGATAGTTTTTCTCATTGACAGTAGGAAAAGCAGAATATATAATATCTTGCATTTTTAGTGTTAATTTTTTGATGCTGGCATAAATGATATTTCCTAGGACCTTATTTAAAAGGATGTATTGTAAAGTTTACTTGCTGGGTATTGCTCTTTTCTACTAAGTAACAAGGTAATCTTAAAGTTACTTTAATTTTTAGAGTTTTGTTTTTTAATTTAAATATGAGAAAGTTGAATCAAATGATCTAAGTCGTCTTCCAACTCAGAATCTCATTGTTTAGGTTTCTTCATACATTTTTATTTTTAGACATAATGTATATTACTATAGTGACATTTTGCTTTTGGGAGCCGGTTTATTTAATCATAGTAAAAGATATAGTTAAAAACAATTAAGAAAAATAACATTGTAAGAAGGAAAGTATGGAAACCAAAAGTAGTTGATAAAAAACCTTTTAGCATAACCTACCAAAATTATGTTTAGTGGAAATTGGTAATAATATTTGTTTTATATCTCTTGAAAATGATTTTTTTTTACCAGTTTCTCTGAGCTTATGTTATCTTCTGAACCCTCCTGAATGGCTGTTTGAGTATTACTAATATTTTCAAACCATTCTACTGTATATTAGAATACTTAGATGCTGCCATAGATTTATTCTAAACAAGTACTTCCTTCTCCCACTTCACCAGTTGTTTACATTGTAGATTAATTACATTGTTGAATGTTGACCTCTAATTATCAGACACACTATTTCTAGTAATGCAAGTAATAATAGCACACGC
The DNA here is from genome assembly GCA_004027715.1 of Plecturocebus donacophilus. NCBI lineage: Eukaryota > Metazoa > Chordata > Mammalia > Primates > Pitheciidae > Plecturocebus > Plecturocebus donacophilus. The sequence continues at coordinate 9,700 of PVKP010033033.1, read as the reverse complement.
TTCTGTGTGAATATGACATTACATTTATTAATTCAACAGAAATTTGTTGAATGCTTACTATGTGCCATACAATATTCTATATTCTGGAGTATTTACAAATAATGGAAAATATAAAAATAATGGAAAAAATTTCTGTATTCACAGAGTTTACATTTTAGTACAGGAATAGAAGAGATAAATGACTAAAATTTATATTATGTTAAATAAAGGTAAGTGTGCAGGAGAAGTAGTTGAAGAAGTAGAAGTTTTCAGGGATGGGACCGGGGGTTGTAATTTTTGGTTAAGTGACCTTGGAAGTCTTCATTGAGAATTTTATATTTGATAACAACTCTAAGGTAAATTAAAGAGTGGGCCATGTAGATACCAGGGCAAAAGAGCATTCCAGATAGACAAAACAATAAGGACAAAGGCTTTGAGGTGGTAGCATGTTTGATGTATTTTAATACCTGTAAACCGGTCAGAATGACTAGAGTAGAGGAGGTGAAGTCAGTGAGATGATGAATGGTTGGGTTATCTTGGGTCTAAAGAGCCAATATGAGTGAGATGGAAAGCTGTTGTGTGGTTGTGAGCAAAGAGAAACACGATCTAATTTGAATTTTGATTGGATCACATTGGCTGCTATGAATTGATTTTTTTTTTTTCTCACAGTAATCCTGTCAGTTTTATTATCTATGTGAGGAAACTGAGACAGAGGGGTTAAGTAATTTATTTAAGGCCACACAAAGTTTTAGAGCCATGATTTAAACATAGGTAGTTTATTAGCTTCAGCACCTGCAGTTTTAACAGTTATGTTGATATGATCATTTTAGTTATGATCCAGTTAAAGCTTTTAAATTGCTTTTGGATTCAGTGTTTTTACAAACCTGTGTGAAAGATGGGACATACCATTAAAATATTGACTTACCTGATTTTCTATTTCTTTTATTTGACTGTGCTGTTGGTTTAATTGTTTGTATTGTTCTTCCACAGTCTGGAGAAGGTCTTTGATGCTGTTATCTTGTTTTTCTACAAAAGTCTGGATATAGATGGTAGTCTGGTTAAAAGGTGCTTTCCTCTTTCTTTTCTATTAGTTTTCATTTCCTGTAACACTATCACAATCTAAAATTTTTAATTAATAATGGATTTGGAAAATGAATATTGGCAATTCCTTCCCCTTGTATGCTTCTTTCAAATAGTACATATTTCTGTTCTTAATATTTTATTTGAGTTGTACTATTTCTAAAATTTGATTTTCTGAATGTCAAGAGAAAAAGCCTAGCATATTTTAATAGGAATAAATCTTTTCCACTTACTGTATTACCTTAATCTGTTTTAAACATGGGAGAATAGTTTTAATTTTTTTTTAACTTTTTACTTACCTTCAGTAATTTGCAATACTGTAATGATTTAGTGTTCTAGATTGTATTACTTGATTTGTAATTTTCACATAAAATGTAAAGTTTCAGTCTTTTCATATATAACATTAGAGAAACAAAAACTAACTTGAAATTATAATGGGAAATTTTATTTTCTGGAGATTATTTTTTCAACAATGCAACAAAGTATTTCAAATAACATGCCTTAGAAATATTTTTTTTAAACATCCACATTGAAAACATAATCATGAACTGTCTTTATTTTCTACTTACTTTAAGTGAAGTTACTTCTGGGTGTTCTGGAGCTTCAGGTTGATTTAGAATTAAGTTAGTTAGTTGATCTTCTAAATATTTTACTTTTTGTTGAAGTAGAATTTTTTCTTCTAGGAGGCTTTCAAGTTTTGAGTTGAGTTGAAGTGACATATTCTTTACCTCTTCATTTTTCACTTGTAGTTTATATGTAGTTCTTCTCAGTTCCTTTTCTTCTTCTTTGATTTCACGGGTTTGTAATGATAAATCATAAAAAGACTGATCAAATATGTTGAGTTTTTGAAATATGTCATTAATTTGGCCCTTAGTCTTATGGACAAAGTCTTTAAGACCATGTCCCAACTGAAGGAGGCCATTGGCTAAAATTTTTACATCATCTAACATAGCAAATCTTGAATTTGGCTCTGGAGATATAGAATCAAATGATGAATTGTCTTGGTCAATTCTGGAGGAAATAACTAGAGGAACAATAAAAAGAAGGAGCTTAATTATGAACATTTTTATCCTGATTATTCAGTTTCAAGCAACGTGGAACTGTTTTCTTCTAGAAGCAACCTAGACTTCTTAACTCTATATATACCAATATTTGCCATAGAAAAAATAAGGTTGGCAGGTGAATATAGTTAATCATTAAGCTGTGTTAACTTGTACGAATGTAACCTTCTTCCACACTGAGTTAGATCAATGCTAAATGAAATCAAAGAAATGAGCAACTAACTTAGTAAGTAATTTGAAATTGTATTTAACTTTGCTGTATTATAAACTACACATTTAGTGCTATGGTGACTACCTGTTTTTAAAAGCTAATTTTAATTTTTTATGATTTTAAGAGATTTACAAGTCAAAAATAAACTCATTTGTTAGGTAAATTTATTATTAAAGTTGAGAAAAAAATTAATGAATTAAGTATACACTGACTCTGCACTTTAGTTCTTTTGGAAGCAGTGATCCATCCCTAAAAAACACCTTCTCTCTGAAGCCTTTCACCACTCCCTGAGGTGGTGTTATGGCTCTCAATGCTGTATTCCTGTGGTACTTTGTATAAGTCAGTGTAAAATATATGCTCCTTATTTTTTGTCACTATAATTGTTAATTTTTTTGGCATCATCTTGTATGTCTTAACCATCATTGTATATTATCACAAAATCCCATATATGTTAAGTGACATTAACAACATTTCACTCCCCTTTCTCCACTGTGTTCTATGTCTCTATGTTCTAGGCTCTTTTCCATGTGCTCACTGAAGGAACAGTGCATATGTGGTCAGCTAGGATCAAACTAGAATTGAATCTTAAATACTTTCAGTGTCATAAGCAACTTGCCCATCATAGGTTTTTCTGAAGTTTGTGAGCTTAGTAACAATTTGATAATATGCATTTAACAAAAAGAGATTAATAACGTTTCTTTCTTTCTGTCTTTCTGTCTTTCTGTCTCTCTTTCTCTCTTTCTCTCTTTCTCTCTTTCTCTCTTTCTTTCTTTCTTTCTTTCTTTCTTTCTTTCTTTCTTTCTTTCTTTCTTTCTTTCTTTCTTTCTTTCATGTCTTAATATGTTACCCATGCTGGTCTGGAAATACTGGGCTCAAGCAATTCTTTTGCCTTGACTTCCCAAAATTTACAGGTGTGATCCCAGCCAATTAATAATATTTCTAAAAATAAATTTTCTACTATACTTCCAACTTAATGTTAAAAAGAAAAATACTAAATGCTGAAATTAAATAGTGATTATTCTCACTGAGTATTCATATTAAGAATTTTGTAAGAAAATAGCATCCTTTAAAACTGCTTAATCTTATGTAAAGTACAATAAAAAAAACTGCTTAATCTTGATGTATTAATATGGTAAAATTGTTAAGAATATGGGTGCTAGAGTTGGACTGTGGTGTGGGTCCAAACGCCAGCTCTAACTTTCCACCCTTGAACAAGTTACTTAACCTCTCCGTTCCTCCTCGTCTGTAAAGCTGGAGTAATTACAGCACATAATTCATAGCATTATGATAATTTAACAATACATGTAGAGCACTTAGAACAGTGTTGGGCAAACAGGAAGTACTCAAAATCCTAGTTATTAAATCACATGAAACTAACTTTTAACTTGTGTATGTGTATGTGGGTATATAATCAACCTAACTTAAAAGAAATTTTTCGTAAAGTTAATAGCTTTTTAACACAGGGAAACGTTTTATTGTAATGAATTTCAGTGTAAATTATTACACAAAATGAACCATTTCCAATTTTTTTTTTCTATTTTTCTTTTTTTTAGAGACAGGGTCTTGCTCTGTTGTCTAGGCTAGAGTGCGGTGGTGTGATCATAGTTCGCTGTAGCCATGAAATCCTGGGTCCGAGGGAGCCTCCTGCCTCAGCCTCCCAAGTAGCCGAGACGACAGATGCGTGCCACCACGCCCAGCTAATTTTTTAATATTTTGTAGAGACTGTGTCTCACTATGTTGCCCAAGCTGGTCTCGAACTCCTGACTTCAAGTGAACCTCCCACATCAGCCTCTCAAAGTGCTAGTATTACAGGAGTAAGCCACTGTGCTTAGCCCCAAATTTCTATTCTTAGAAATACCTCTTCACTGTATAAAATAGACACCCTTCCTTTTGATGACTTAGGATTAAGGGTTTTGAATATAATAGTTACAGTAGAGGTAGTATTCCATAGTGATTAAGAGCATGATTCTGGAGCAAGACTGCCTGAATTAGGATCCTGGCTTTGATATTCTTCAGCTTTGTGACCTTTGGTCAAATTACTTCACTCCTCTGAACCTCTGTTTTCTCATCTGTTATTCAGTAAGAGTAACACCTATTTTTCAGGTTTGTGTAAAAGATTTAAAGTTTATATTTTCAGAGCACTTAGAACATTACCTGGTGTATCATAAACACTACACACAGTGTTATATATTAGCCATTTTTGTAGTTAGAACTAATCAGTGCACTTGTACCCATACTATAGTATTTTACTGGTGAAAATTAATTGCATATAAGATAATGTAAATTGGGAAATTTTGTTATAGTCTAGATTTTCCGAGTTTTAGTCTCTTGTACCTTCGTAAAGAATTGTATGTTTTCGTTAGGTTGTGTATGATTTTTAAGTGTCCAATATAGAACCACAAAATGGTAAGAAAAAAATATTCCTCATATTCATCCTACCCTTTACTGTGGTTCACATATGGAATTATAAAAGTGTGTATTGAGCTAGAGAAGAAATTCAAATTTTCTCCTTCTTTAAATAGAAAAGTTACAGTTGTTATTATTGGTCATGAAAGATGTTATTTGAAAACATCTCTTAACTAAGCTGTCAGCTCTTATGACTATTGACTGTGATACTTCATCCACTTGCTAGTTGAGGGAAAATGTAGATTGGCCAGCTTCTCTCCTCTAATACACTGTAAGCTCTTTATTGGCAAGATTTATATGTGTCTTTAATTTATATTCCTTATAATGCTTTAGCAGTAACGTCTTACATGTAGAAATAACATTTATTGAATGAATAAGAGAGTGATAAAATCAACATATAGGGATTTTCCAAGTGCAAAATATTCATGTAGTAGTGGTTACCCCCTTTGATATAGTAGGTTCTTTTTAGAGAAGGGAATTGGAAGAGTAGCCCCTTTTTTAGTGCATAGAAGTAACCGAGCACTAATACCAAAGAGAGCCTTTATGAAAAAATTTCCTTCTATATTTGATAACTATACTAGGATACTAACACTTTTTGCACAATTTGTGCAATTTCTCACAAATAACATTGACAGAGTAGAGGTAATGGTCACATAGTCTTGGTTTCTAGTATATTGTCTCTTGGTATAAATATCTGTATAATTGTTTCCTATAGTAATTTGAACTACATTATTGATTATAATTAAAGTAAGTAATTTGCCTAATTACCAACTGCAGAATCATTTCAACATGGAAAAATGCAACGAAAGTAGTAATTTTATAAATGATGTTCTGTCTGCCTTTTAATACTTCCTGTCTGGGTACACACTGCTAAAAGCAGAATCTGATCTTTGCTTGACCTTGCGCTTATTTAAATAGAACCCTGATCCAATATAACCAGTAATGTAAAAACTAAAAAATTTTATGCCTAGGAAAACAAGAAACTTGTAAGCGAATGTAGGCCCTAATTTAAGGATTCCTAGGTCCTAGAAACCAGTATAAACATTTCTTAGCTACAGAGAATTTTAGGACATTTAAGAGCCTAAATTGTTTAAATTCCAAGCAAGGCAAAGTCCTTTATCCTCTACCAGGTTGTGTAATCTTATGGAGATATGACTTTAAAATAAAACACAAGGTATTTTGGCTCTTTTTTTACATAGTTATCTCTTTAATTTCTTCCTTTTTAGCTATGATAATTTGTTTTGGAATTAATGTTGGACACGAAGATCCTGAAAGTAACTATTTGAGAAAAACCTTTATAAATAGAAATATTTACATTAAAGAAAAAATAATAACAGAATAATATATTCCCTTCTCTCTCTCCTTTCTTTGTCCAGAACAGTTACTGCCCAATGGAAATATAGTGTGAGCTATAGAGGTACTTTAAAAATTTTAGTAGCCACATTAAAAAAACTAAAAAGAAACAGGTGTAATTAATTTTCAGAGTAAGTTTTATTTCATATAAAAATTACCATTTTATTACTTGGAATAAAACAAAATTGCCATTTTAATATATGATCCAACATGAAAGTATTAGATATTTTAAATTTTTTCATACTAACGCTTCAAAATTTATTGTATGTTTTATACTGATAACATATCTAAGTTAGAACCACTCACCTGTCATGTACTCAGTAGTCTCATTAGACCATCTTATTGGACATCGTAGATCCAGAAGTTAAGGGAGCTTTGAAGGAATCATTTTATCTATCTTACTGTTTTGTGTGTTCACTATTAATATGTTATTTTATAAATGTATATTTTTAATTGAACAGCCATATCTTGGACATGTAAAGATTTTTAATGCTGAAAGTACTTGTTGTGAAAACTCAGGTATTTCAGAAACCTTAAAAAATAAAAATCTTGACTCTGTTAACTTTTTGGGTCTATCATACTAGACTCTTTGAATGACTAGCTAAACCTAATTTTTTATAACACAAATGGGATCTTGTTATATATAATAGCTACATGTCATTCAATATCTTAGTATTTTAAAATTTATTTTCTTCTGAATGTCTTTAGAGTTACCACATCCTTTTTAATAGCTGCAAGTTACCACATCCTTTTTAATAGCTGCAAGTTACCACATCCTTTTTAATAGCTGCAAGTTACCACATCCTTTTTAATAGCTATATAATTCTCTCTTATGTAGATGAACCTTAATTTAATCAGCCCCCTTTTAATCATTTGTTAACAATTTTCTAATTATAAACAGTATGTATAGCAAATGCTTTTATATATGTATATAAATATTTTCATATACATTAATAGATACTGACTTTTAACTTATGATTGCTTTTGCCAGATTGTCTTTCAAAAGGGTTGTACCAATTTACATCCCTGCCAGGAGATTCGAGTTCCTCTTTTCCTGTATCCTTTTACGAATGCTTTGAATGAAAAAGGCAAAAATGTTGATAAATCTAATAGACAGGTATATATGTAGTTTGTTTTTGGCTGTCTCTGTTGACCTCTTTGTGAATTACCTGGGTATGTATATGATTTGCTCCCCTCTTTGTTCCCCCTTTTTAAGTTTGTAGGAATTATTTCTAATTTTAGGAATTATTTCTAATTTTAGGAATTATTTACATGTTGTGAATACTAATTCTTTATCATATATGTAACAAACAATAGTTTTTTTTCAGTTTGTCATTTTCTTCCACCCTTGTTTATGGTATCACTTGCTGTGTATTAATAGATGCTTTAAAATGTATATCTTATAAACGTTCTGGCTTGTGCTAATAAATGCCTTTCTCACTTGTAAAATCTGGTCTCTTTAAAGCTCTTCTAGTATTTTTATATTTTATTTTTATTATTTTAGCCTTTGATTAATCTATGATTTATTTTGATGAGAGACTGAAGTACGAATTCATCTTTTTCTCACCAGATAACTTGTCAACTACCTCAACATCTTTCATTAATTTACCTTGTTGTTAATTAGAAATTTCTTTGAAGGAGAATTTTAAATGCAAAATAAAGACTTAGTAGACTTATTTGGGAATTTATTAATGGAGTTAGTAGTCAAATGGAAAACAATTTGGATTCAAAATTCAAAATTGCATGCCTTTCACCTTCAGAGATGACTTTAAAATTATATTGCTTATACTGGAAATCAAACTTAGTTTATAGATAGTGTTCAGTCAATTTCAATTTAACCTGGAATCTAAACTCCTAGCAGTGTTAAGGAACTACATTTTTTAATGCAGTCTGTACTATTCATTCATTTATTAATTCAGTAAATATGAGGCACTATTTAAGGCACTGGTAATAGAGCAGTGACACAGATAGACCAAGGTCCCTGCCCTCATGTGTTTTGGCTGTATTAGAGGAGATATAAAAAATGAGAAGTAATACATAAATGAACAAGATAATTATAGATTCTATAAGAGTTCTGAATGAAGTAACACAGTGGTGTGATAGGGGAAAGGTAAAGACGAGGCTTTCCTATATTTGAAAGATGGGAAGTAGACAGTCATGTCCCTGTCTGCAAAGCAAAGGTAGCAGTGATCCATATGCGGAGATTTGGGAGAAGTAGGGTGGTGAGGGACACATGCACAGCATATTTTGTTTTTTTTGTATGTTTTGCATTTCTGTTTTATTTGAAAATTTCTCATTGACATTTGTGAACAGATTTTTTTGAGTTTTATTTTTTAATGTAGATTAATATATTTTTTAAACTTTTAGGTTTGGGGGTACATGTGAAGGTTTGTTAGGTAAATTCGTGTTACAGGGGTTAGTTTTACAGATTATTTCATCACTCAGGTATTAAGCCCAGTACCCAATAGTTATCTTTCTGCTCTTCTCCCTCCCGCATCCTCCCTTCTCAGGGAGACCCCTGTTTGTTGTTTCCTTCTTTGTGTTCATAAGTTCTCATAATTTGGCTCCCTCTTATAAGGTAGAACATGCGGTATTTGGTTTTCTCTTACTGCATTAGTTTGCTAAGGATGATGGCCTCCAGTTCCATCCGTGTTTTTGCAAGACACGATCTTGTTCTTTTTTATGGCTGCATAGTATTCCATGTGTATATGTACCACGTTTTCTTTATTCAGTCTGTCATTGATGGGCATTTACGTTGATTCCATGTCATTGCGTTTGTGAATAGTGCTGCTGTCTTTATGGTAGAATGATTTATATTCCTCTGAGTATATACACAGCAATAGGATTGCTGGGTCAAATGGTAGTTTTGCTTTTTGCTCTTTGAGGAATCACTATACTGCTTTCTACAATAATTAAACGAACTCCCACCAGCATCATGTAAGTGTTCCCTTTTCTCCACAATCTCACCAGCATCTGTTGTTATTATTATTTTTTTACTTTTTGATAATAGCCATTCTGACTGGTGTGAAATAGTATCTTATGTGGTTTTGAATTGCATTTCTCTAATGATCAGTGATGCTGAGCTTTTTTTTTCATATGCTTGTTGGCTGCATATGTCTTCTTTTGAGAAGTGTCTGTTCATGTCCTTTGTGGACAGATTCTTTAATCCCAAGTCCTTGTATGGGCTACAATGTGATTCTGTGTTCACAGCATTTTTACCATACTATATTATTATCATTATTTGCTTGTTTGATTTCCCCTGCAGACCATGAGTTCTATGAAGTTAAGGACTTCATTTTTATCTCTGTATTCTGAGTATCTACTGCTGATACTCAATAAACATTACGAGGAATTATAGACATACTTCAGTTTAATATATTATCATATGCTTTAGATTCTGTTCTCTCCCACCATCTCATCAGGAATCTTACATTCCTATTCTAGTATATGCAGACTCTGTCTTAACTAAATTATTTTCTTAAGGATATAATCAAGATCAAACTTTTCTCATGTAAAAAGACTTCCAAAATTCCCATATTCTGTCTCCAATTATTGCAGTATCTTTTCCCCCTTCACAGCTACTTTTTTTTTTTTTTTTTTGGAATAAAAA
>PVKP010033032.1:0-25385 GCA_004027715.1 Plecturocebus donacophilus | reverse complement strand
TGTGGGGATGGGACCAGCCGAGCCCGTCCGTCCCGTATACTCCGCACCGGGAAGCGCTGAGCTGGGGCGCTGGCAAAACAGCCACGCCAGCCAAAAGAGTCGCGCTGGCGACCCGTGTGGCTCCTCTGCCGGGAATCTCTCGGTCTGTGGGCAACAAAAATTCGTCAGAAAGTGCGGCATCCGCTCGTTCTCTGCGCTTTCACTGGGAGCTACATTCCTGAGCTGTTGCTAATCGGCCATCTTGGATCTCTCTCCTGTGTCCACGTATTTACAGTCACATGCCACACGACGATGTTTCTGTTAACAGCAGACGTTAATATGACAATGGTCCCCCCTGATTATAAGATCTTATTTTTACTGTATCTTTTCTATGTTTGGTTCATAAATCCTTACCATTGTGTCACAGTTGCCTACAGTATTCAGTTGAGTAACAGGCTGTACAGGTTTGTAGCTTAGGAGCGATAGGCTGCACCATCTAGCCTAGGTGTGCAGTACGCAACACCATCTAGGTTTGTGTAAGAACACTCAATAATGTTCACATGACAACAAGATTACTTGGCAACACATTTCTCAGAAGGTAAGCACATTGTTAAACAACATGTAACTGTATTTATAGCTTCTGACATTGAACTGCTGAACTACAGCCCAATCTAAATCTCCATCAATTCTTTTTTTTTGACAGAGTTTCACTCTTGTCACCAGGCTGGAGTGCAATGGTGCAGTCTCAGCTCATTGCAACCTCTGCCTTCCAGGTTCAAGCGATTCTCCTGCCTCAGCCTCCTGAGTAGCTGGGATTACAGGTGCACACCACCACGCCCAGCTAATTTTTGTATTTTTAGTAGAGACGGGGTTTCACCATGTTGACCAGGCTGGTCTCCAACTCCTGACCTCAAGTAATGCACCTGCCTCAACCTCTCAAAGTGTTGGGATTACAGGCATGAGCCACCGCACCTGGCCTCCATCAACTCTTGTCTGAACTTCTGTGATGACCCCTAACTATTCTGGCTTCCTACCCTTCTTCAATCCATTTTACATACAGCATCTACAGTGATCTTTGAAAAATGTAAATCAGATCATATAATATGTCTGCTTTTAATCGTCCAGTGACTGCCTGTTCCACTTAGAAAACACTGTTTGGCAAAGCTCTAGGTACTGGATCTGCCTGCCTGCCTCTCTGACCTCCTCTATCATTCATTGCCTTGCTCCACAACGTCTAGTCCCGCCGGCCGTAGTGTGTTCCTGTCTCGGCCTTTGCACTGGCTATTGTCGCTGTAAGGGATACTGTTCCTCCAGAGCCTCACGTGAATTTTAGGTTCTAACAAATTATGAGGAGTCCCTAGGGTCGCCTCTCTGTCAGGCCGCACCTCTCGCTCTGTTCTGCATTCCCCATAGTCTAGCTGGAGCGGCACCTGCAACACTGCCTGGTACACAATAGGTTCTCAATAAATATTTGTGGGATAGGTGAATAGGATGGATGACAGATGCATTTTCTCTTCCTGTAACTTTTAATGGTTCTCACAAAACTTTAACAACAAATAATTTCAAGTTGAGAATCAGTTTAGTACCATCTTTTGAATGCCAGTTAGCCTGCTGGTCTCCGTCCCCTTCCTCCGCCCCTCCCGCTTTCCTTCCTTCCCCTCCCCCTTTCCTTTCCTTCTCTCCCCTCCCCACACCCCTCCTCCCCTCCCTCCCTCCTCTCCTTCTCTCCCTTACTCCCTCCCTCTTTCCTTCCTTCCTTCCTTGCCATTGGTCAGAGTTTTCTTCCTTTTAAAACCATGTAGTAGAAATTAAAATTACTTAGAAAGGAGATGACTTTCTTTTAACAAGTGTTACGGGTTGAATTGCGTCTGTCCCCAAATTCCTATGTTGAAGTCCTAACTCTCTTTGCCTCAGAATGTGGCCTTATTTGGAAATAAGAGTGCTGCAGATGTAATTGGTTAAGATGAGGTCATAGTGGAGTAGGGTGAGCCCCTAATCCAATACGACTGGTGCTCTTATATAAGGGAGGGATCTTTGGACATAGACACACGCATGGGGGTGGGTGCCATGTGTAGAACAAGGCAGACATTGGGACCATGCACCCACAAGCCAAAGAACATCAGATTGCCAGCAAACCACCAGAAGCTACAGGAGAGGCAGGAAATAGACGTTTCCTCACAGCCCTCAGAAGAAACTAACTCTGCTGACACTTTGATTTTGAACTTCTGACTTCTAGAACTGTGAGACAATAAACCGTTGTTGTTTAAACCATCCACTTACCAGTATCTTGTTACGAAAGCCCTAGGAAACTAATACAACCTGTTGGAGGCATCAGTTATGGTTACAGAGCAAGAGCATTCATCTGTACATTTATGAGATGATAGCAATGCTTCTCTCTCTCTTGTTTTTCTTTTTTTGTTTGAGACAGTGTTTTGCTCCTCTTGCCCAGGTTGGAGCGCAGTGGTGTCATCTCAGCTCACTGCAACCTCCACCTCACAGGCTCAATTCATCCTCCTGGCTCAACCTCCTCAGTAGCTGAGACCACAGGCATGCACCATCATGCCTGGCTCATTTTTGTACTTTTTGTAGAGACTGGGTTTCACCATGTTGGCCAGGCTGGTCTTGAACTCCTGGCCTCAAGTGATCCACCCACCTGAGCCTCCCAGAGTGCTGGGATTACAGATGCGAGCCACTGCATCTGGACACATCAATGTTTCCCTCTTTAGAGAAAGAGGGGAAGAATGAATCTTAAAATCTTGCCATCTAGGGGACACAAATATATAAACAAATTATTACAAAATGTGACAAAAACCATAATCAAGGCACAAAGTGCCATGAGAATACAGTGGCAGGAGCTGCTTTTTATGCCCAAGAAAGTCAAGAAAAGCTTCAGAAAAGAGATAGCAGTTCATACGGGTCATAAAGGATGAGTGGTTTTCTTTTTTTTTTTTTGAGACAGACTCTATCACCCAGGCTGGAGCGCAGTGGTGCGATCATAGCTCGCTGCAGCCTTGGCTTCCCAGGCTCAGTGATCCTCCCACCTCAGCCTCCCATTTAGTTGGGACTACAGGTTCCTGCCACAATACCCAGCTAATTTATTTTTTGTAGAGTCAGGGTCTCGCTATGTTGTGCAGGCTAGTCTCAACCTCCTGGGCTTCAATGATCTGCTCACGTTGGCCTCCCAAGGTGTTGGGATTACAGGAATGAGCTAACACATCCAGCCATGATTAGGAACTTTCTAAGTAGAGATGGTAAGAAAAGGGACTGCGGGCACCTGGAACAGATGACAGAAAGCCATAGATGGGTAGGGAAACATGCAGAGGGAAGTAAGTGTCACGTAGAAAACATCTTTTTCCCTCCAGGCACCCACAAATCAAGAGTTAGGTTTTCTAGTATTCCTCATTTTTTTTTTTTTGAAATGGAGTCTTGTTCTTATTGCCCAGGCTGGAGTGCCATGGCAAGATCTTGACTCACTGCAACCTCTGGCTCCCAGTTTCAAGCAATTCTCCTGCCTCAGCCTCCCAAGTACCTGGCACTACAGGTGCCCATCTTCACACTTGGCTAATTTTTGTATTTTTAGTAGAGACAGAGTGTTGCCACGTTGACCAGGCTGGTCTCAAACTCCTGACCTCATGATCAACCCACCTCAGCCTCCCAAAGTGCTGGGATTACAGGTGTGAACCATTTTGAAACTATTCAAGAAGTAGGATCATTTCCTGCTAAAAGAAATTTTATCTACCCCAATGTATAAAATAACCTGTTTGAGTGAGGAAGCCATAGAAGTTTCTGCAGTGGTTCCTGACCTCTCTGTGTGAAGTGATGGGCTGCTTTGGGAACCAGAGCTTTAAAGAAAACAATTTAAAAGCTGTTGGCTTTTATTATTTATTTATTATTATTATTATTTTTCGACAGGGAGTCTTGCTCTATCATCCAGGCTGGAGTGCAGTGCCGTGACCTTGACTCACTGCAACCTTCGCCTCCTGGGTTCAAGTGATTCTCCTGCCTCAGCCTCCCAAGTAGCTGGGATTACAGGTGCCTGCCACCAAGCCTGGCTAATTTTTGTATTTTTAGTAGAGACGGGGGTTTCACCATGTTGGTCAGGGTTGTCTCGAACTCCTGACCTCGTGATCTGCCCACCTCGGCCTCCTAAAGTGTTGGGATTACTGGCGTGAGCCACGGCGCCCAGTCTGGCTTTTACTCTTTTTAAGCAGATTTAGGTGGAAGCTGTGGGGGCTGTGAAAATGCCGCAGTCTATTCTGCTGCAAGGAGCAGGAGTGGCAGATGGGAGTCCCCTATAGCACTCGCCTGAGTCTATACTCCCCAGGGCCACCCGGCTAAGTGCTACAGGCTGCTAATGCAGGGCTTCTCTGGGGGACTTCTCTGGTGGATAACTGTGGCTCAGACTTCCCATCCACCTGGCTGGGATTTTCTTGGAACTGTGCTGCCATCTGAGACTGCCTATCCAGCACCCCGTATTACGTCCTTCTCATCCTTCCCAGCTCCCCTCACTTCCTGCAGCTCCCTTTCCTTTTCCCCTACTTGGCATTTCCCTAGATAAATCTCCTGCCTGTCTAATCCAGACTTGGCATCTGCGGAGGACCTGATCTAAGGAAATTAAATAAGACGTCTGTATTATCCCTACAATTGCACATTTCCAGATTAGCTAACCTAAGAGTTCCAAAGTACACTGATATTGATGCGATACCAATAAAACCCAATAGGGAGGAGGAGAGGATGGAGAAGGGGACACCCAGCCATTCTGTTGTATTCCCAGTGCTTGCAAATTGATCATGAGTGACATCCAAAATCTAAGATGGGGCAGATTGAAATACTTGAGTAGATATTAAATAGCCAAAGTAGAATTAAAGAATAGTTACTGGAGGCTGTTTTTACACCCACACAACCTGGCAGATCGCTGCTGTGCAGTCTTTGTTGCAAAAAATACTACAGAAATATGGTTCTTTGAAAACATCTTCTGTGCCTGTATAAATGACATAGTCTCCGGAGGCATTTCTGCAAATAATATGTTTTCCTATGCCAGTGTATAAATAGCTTTAGAGCATTGAGAGTAAGAGAAAGTTGCCAAGACTATTGCTCCGCTGACAAGAGAAGCCGCCGACTTGGAGCTTGCTCCATTATTTGCTGCTAGTCCTGAAGTTTAAAGAGACTGAACACAAATGTTGTTTTCACATGACCAGATAAGAGGGCAGATGCTGCCATCTTTGACTACATAGAAAAGGCCAGAGTAGGGCCTTTCCAATGTACCTGCCCTTTTGGTGAGGTTTCCTTTCCAGACAAGTGCTTTCCTTCTATAAGAAAAGACTGCCTTTTAAAATGATGATCTGCCGGGCACGGTGGCTCACACCTGTAATCCCAGCGCTTTGGGAGGCTGAGGCAGGTGAATCATGAGGTCAGGAGTTCAAGACCAGCCTGGCCAAGATGGTGAAACCACAGTTAGCCAGGTATAGTGGTGGGTGGCTATAATCCCAGCTACTCGGGAGGCTGAGGCAGGAGAATGGCTGGAACCTGGGGGGCAGAGGTTACAGTGAGCTGAGATCATGCCACAGCACTCAAGCCTGGGTGACAAAGTGAGACTCCATCTCAAAAATAAATAAATAAATAAATAAATAATAAAGAACAAAAAAAAATGATCAAATTCAGGCGTCTACAGCTTTTAATACCATAGTGTCCTAGTGATCTTCCTGGGCTGAATTATCCTCTCTTGGCCAAAGATATCTCTATTTCTCCTTTATACCTTCGAGCAAGACTTACAAAATGGAGAGAGGATTTTACAGAAAATAGGAAAATCTAGGATGTCACAGCATACCCTGGAGATTGGCATCATTAAACATACGGATTCCCTGACTTGCCCACAGTGGCCCTGGCTGTCAGTTAGGACTTTGCCCATGCCATTTACTATTGTGTGGATGTCTCCCCAAATTCATGCATTGACACTTAATCCTCATTGTGGTGATATTAAGAGGTGGGACAGTTTGGGAAGAGAGAGAGTAAGGCATGAGGGCTCTGCCTGTATGAATGGGATTACTGACCTTGTAAAAGGGGCTGGAGGGAACCAGTTTAGGTCCCTTTATTGCCCTTCTGTTCCTTCTATCATGTGAGGACACAGTGTTCAAGATGCCTTCTTGGAAGCAGACACCAGGGTCCTCACAAGACACCGAACCTGCCTGTGCCTGGAACTTGTACTTCCCAGCCACTAGAACTATGAGGAACGAAATTTCTGTTCTTTATGTAACAAATTACCCAGTCTCGGGTATGTTGTTATAGCAGCACTAATGGATGGAGACACCATTCCTTCATTTATACTTTAATTCATATAACAAACATTTTTTGTCAGTTTTCTGTGTGCAGGCAAGGTGCAGCGCACTGAGGGTAGCAATGAATGTGACTGGCAAAGACCTCTGCGCTCTGGTAGCATGTGCTCTTGGTGGGAAGGAAGGTGGTAAATATGATATAATGGAAATATGAGTGATGAGAGGGAGTGACTGTGAGGAGAGGGGCTATTTTTGATAGAGTGGTCAGGGATGACCGGTTGGAGAAGCTGGTCAAGGGAAGTCGATGGAGAATAGGTAAAATCAAGTGCAGACACTTAGGTGGACATGAACTTGGTCTCTCCATTGGAGAGAAGGCTGATAGGGCTGGATCGCCATGAGCACAGGAGTGCAGTGGGAGAGGAGGTCCGTGTGAAAGGCTGGGCTCCGTTAGGTAGGGCTTTGCAGGCCCAGCATGGTTAGGAGTTTGGGCTTATTCTAAGAGTAAAGAGAGTTTACTGGAGTTGTTAGTTCTTTTGTTTGTTTTCAGATACATATATTTTAAATGTGAGATGTTTCTGTCAAAGATCTGAGTACTTACATTTTTTGAATCATCAATTGCCCCTGTTTGTTATGGGACTTCTTTTCTCTTAGGATGTGTCTTTGTGTCCTCAAAGTCTAGCACATCACCCACCTAGTGTTTGTGGGTGCTCAATAAGCACTGATTAGATGAAACTGTTATTGAGTATGAGAAGGACAAGGCTTTGGTAAAAAAAAAAAAAACAAAAAACCAGATCAGTGTGAAATACAAATATTTAATAGGGTAGCAGAGGATGGAACCTGAAGGGAAGAATGCAAAGAAGTTCTTGTGTTATGACAAATTCCTAGTGAAGAGACGTTAACTGACTACCAAAGTTAATGGAGGAACTTCAGAATGCTGGAATTAAAGTGAGACCCAGGAAACAGAGTTGTAAAAGTGTTTCAGTGACCTCCAGGATATGTGCCATATTTGTTTTCTCACTGGCTGTGATTTTGTCTTCTTACTGGGGAAGGCAAAGGAGCCTGAACCTCTCTCCCTGTTCTGGCTTATTAGAAGGCAAGGTGAGCACTTGTTCTTCTTTATGGCTGTCCAGAATCTGAAGGCTTTTCCTGTGTTTGGATTTTCTCACCTTGTATCAGTGAAGTACAGAATGTAACCTGCACTGTAAAAACAGGGGACTGAGTAAGCAAGTACCTTACAGGTATGAGTCATGGACTCCACTCATGAGATAAAGTCACGAAGTCAGGGAACCATAAGAAACTCTCCAGTGTCTCTCAGGGTCAAAGGCAGCAGAATGATTAAGCTTTAGTAGCAGCAGTGCCAGAGGGGCTGGAAGAGCCCAGTGTCTACAGTTCGATTGTCACCTATGCAATTGTCTCTGATTGAGTACTTTTCCTGGCTGTCTCGCCACACACTTGACTCATCAGCCTTCTTAGAGATTCTGTGAGCCACGTGATATCCATTCATAAATTCATTTTTTGCTTCAACGTTCTTTTCTAGTTTTTGAAATTAAGAACTCTAAATGATTCAGGAATTAGAACCAGAAATGGAATAGTCACAGGCCATAGGGCCTTGGAGAAACATAGGATGTATATGGAAATTTGGGACTGTTACCTGGCCTGATTGAGGTTGAAGGCAAAGACAACCCAGCTGGTGTGATTAAGGGTTCTTGTCATGATCTAGAGAAGCAGTTAATCAAATTGTCACCTGTGTGCACCTAGACTGAATTGCCCATTGAAGGCAAAGCTTTGGGGGAACTAAGAGATCAATTCTATTGAATAATATGAAGGACACAGGGAATTCAATGACTATGGGATGAGACGGCTTCTTCTAATTGCAATGGATAGCTTAAATAAAAAGAGACTTACTCAAACTCCTAACATCTCAGTTGAAAGTGTGTGCTAAAATCCAGAGGCTTCCCTGGCATTATTATAAGAGTATCTTATCTTTTGCTGTTGGAATGTGGAGAAAGTCAAATACCAAATGCACAGTTGGAGCTCCAAAATTTCTGAATTAAAAAAGTTGAATTCACATCATCAGGTGGTCTCTTAGGAGACGGTTGAAGCACTGATTGAGGGAAGAGTGGGCCTGGAGAACTTAAATGGGAAGATGTAGATGATTTATGTAGCCCGTGGCCAGGCATGCCTCGGTGAAACCTTGAGAAGAGCCTGTTACCTAATTCAAAAATAGAATGCAGTAATGTGTAGTTGTGGAACATAGGAATTCTGTCATATAGTAATGAGATGAGTGCTTGAATACAAATGTATTTCTCCCTGCCTCCAAGAGAGTAAGACAGTATAAATGGTAGATCAACATCCTTACTTCATGAGAACTATTGAGACTACCAAACTTTTGGCAAATTTAAAAATTTTGTTCTTTTGCCCTCCTGTTTGCTAGTTTAAAAATAAAACCAAGCAAAAGATAACTTAAGGCAAATCTCAATAATAATTCTTATCAGCTTTCAAGTCTATACCAGCCTTTGTGATCTAACCCAGTTTACTCAGCATATCCCAAATCTTAAATCCCCACTGAGTAGCTTTGCTTTTTCTCTCTATCCCTGTAAGTGGGGTACCTGGCGAGTTTTTTTCATCTGGCAGAGTAAGCAATATACTTTTACCACAGTGCCTTAGGGTTATGCCTGTTTTCTGACTGTATCTCAAATTCAGTCCACAGAATGTGGAGCTGGTTCACTATACTCATCAAATTGTACTGACACATTGGAAACAGGAGGCAATGTGCAGACTAGGGGCCTCGGAAAATCCTGAGTGTCAGAAGGCGGCGAATAAATCTCATGAAATTATGGGGCCTGTTACCTTAGTAAAATTCCAAGTGTGTGTGTGTGTGTAGGAGACAGAGCTGAGCATGCATGTGTGAGAGTGCCTGGGGAATGTCGGGACAGTTCCTACAAAATGAAGAAGTAGCTGTCCATTGCACTTCCTGCCATTGATAAACAGAAAGACCATTTTTTCATAGGTCTTTTTGAATTTGGGAAATAATATATACCATGTTTGGATCCTATGGGAGACAACTACTGTCTACCAATATGGATTTCTCCTTCTTAACAGAACCCAGATTCTGTTTGGACAGCAGTGTATCCAGTTAAAAATGTCAGACTCCTTTGTAGCTAGGCATCAACAAGCATCCAAGTCTGGCTGTGACACTCTCTAGATTTCTGGAGGTGCTGCCTCTTTCTGTTTCCCCCCTTCTCCTGTCTGGAGCTGGGGCAGCCATCCTGTGACCATGAACATGAAGAAATCAGCTAAGCCCAAATTATAAGTGCAGGATGGCAGAGAAGAGATAGAAGGATCCTGACACACTGCTGATGTTAAGTAGCCATTGCACCAGCCCTGGGAAATCTACTCCAGGCTCCTTAGTGTAGGACAAAAAATCAACCTCTATTTGGTTAAACTATTGCGGCTGCGTTTCTTGCTCCTTATATAAATATATTATACTGACTGATTTATTGGGTGACCAGCAAGGCTGTTAGCTTTGAGTGGGGCCCACAGCAAATCTCTCTGACTTGTAAAGGCACTGATACAAGCAGTTTTGGCCATTGTCCCTTATTACCAGAGGGTTCAATGATGCTCAAAGTGCTTGTGGCAGAAAATATATTGTATGGGCTGTTTGGAAAAATCTGTTAGGAAAATTATGAGGAAGGTCCTTTGGGTTTTAAGGAAAGTCATATCCTGCTGGGCAAGTAATAATTCTTGAGAAAATGCTTGTAACTTGATAATGAAGATAATGAGTTCTGTTTCTGGGCTCTATTCCATTAGTCTGTCAATCTCAAAGCCAACACTATACTCCCTTGGTTTCATACATTCATAAGTTCATGCTATCTGGTGGAGCTATCCTTTCGCCTTGTTCTTCAGGAGGATTTTAACTATTCTTGGCCCTTTATATTTTTATATAAATTTTAGAATCAACTTGTCCAGTGTCATAAAAAATATATGTTGGAGTTTTGACTGAGATTGCACCAAATCCAGCCCCAAATCTCCTGAAACTGATAAGCAACTTCAGCAAAGTCTCAGGATACAAAATCAATGTGCAAAAATCACAAGCATTCCTATACACCAATAACAGACTTAAAGAGAGCCAAATCAAGAACTGACTGCCACTCACAATTGCTACAAAGAGAATAAAATACCTAGGAATACAACTAACAAGGAATGTAAAGGACCTCTTGAAGGAGAACTACAAACCACTGCTCAACGACATAAGAGAGGACACAATAGATGGAGAAACATTCCATATTCATGGTTAGGAAGAATCAATATCATGAAAATGGCCATACTGCCTAAAGTAATTTACAGATTCAACGCTATCCCCATCAAGATACCAATGACCTTCTTCACAGAACTGGAAAAAACCATCTTAAACTTCATATGGAACCAAAAGAGAGCCCACATAGCCAAGTCAATTCTAAACAAACAAACAAAAAAAAACAAAGCAGGAGGCATCACACTACCAGACTTGAAACTATACTACAAGGCTACAATAATCAAAAGAGCGTGGTACTGGTACCAAAACAGAGATACAGACCAATGGAACAGAACAGAGACCTCAGAGGCAATACCACACATCTACAACCATCTGATCTTTGACAAACCTGACAAAAGCAAGCAATGGAGAAAGGAGTCCCTGTTTAATAAATGGCTATCCATGTGCAGAAAGCAGAAACTGGACCCCTTCCTGACACCTTACACTAAAATTAACTCCAGAGGGATTAAAGACTTAAATATAAGACCTAACACCATAAAAACCCTAGAAGAAAACCTAGGCAAAACCATTCTGGACATAGACGTAGGCAAGGACTTCATGACCAAAACACCAAAAGCACTGGCAACAAAAGCTAAAATAGACAAATGGGACCTAATCAAACTCCACAGCTTATGCACAGCAAAAGAAACAAGTCAGTAGAGTGAATCGGCAACCAACAGAATGGGAAAAAATTTTTGCAGTCTACCCATCTGACAAAGGGCTAATATCCAGAATCTACAAAGAACTAAAACAGATTTATCATAATAAAAAACAAAACAAAACAAATAAGCCTATTCAAAAATGGGTGAAGGGTATGAACAGACACTTTACAAAAGAAGACATACATGAAGCCAACAAACATGAAAAAATGCTTATCATCACTGGTTATTAGAGAAATGCAAATCGAAACCACATTGAGATACCATCTCATACCAGTTGAATGGCAACCATTAAAAAACCGGGAGACAACAGATGCTGGAGAGGATGTGGAGAAATAGGAACACTTTTACACTGTTGGTGGGAGTGTAAATTAGTTCAACCATTGTGGAAGACAGTGTGGCGATTCCTCAAGGACCTAGAAATAGAAATTCCATTTGACCCAGCAATCCCATTACTGGGTATATATCCAAAGGATTATAAATTGTTCTACTATAAGGACACATGCACATGAATGTTCATTGCAGCACTGTTTACAATAGCAAAGACCTGGAACCAACCCAAATGCCCATCGATGATAGACTGGACAGGGAAAATGTGGCACATATACACCATGGAATACTATACAGCCATAAGAAACGATGAGTTCGTTTCCTTTTTAGGGACATGGATGAATCTGGAAACCATCATTCTCAGCAAACTGACACAAGAACAGAAAAACACCACGTGTTCTCACTCACAGGTGGGTGTTGAACAATGAGAACACATGGACACAGGGAGGGGCGCATCACACACTGGGGTTTGTCGGGGGGAAACAGGGGAGGGACGGCGGGGGGTGGGGAGTTGGGGAGAGATAGCATGGGGAGAAATGCCAGATATAGGTGATGGGCAGGAAGGCAGGAAATCACACTGCCATGTGTGTACCTATGCAACAATTTTGCATGTTCTTCACATGTACCCCCAAACCTAAAATGCAATAAAAAAAAAAAAAAAAAGAAAAAAAAATGGAGTAGAACTGATGTGTGTATTCCAGTCTGTGGAGAATACTGTGTCTCTCTATTTGTGTGATCTTTAAGTTCTCTAAAACATGTTATAGTTTTCTCCATAATGATCTGGCATCTCTTCTGGTAGATTACTCCTTGACATCTAACATTTTTAATGCTACTACAAATAAGAAATTTAAAATTGTTTATTTTCTAACTATTTGGTGGCTGGTATTTAGAAATAAGATTCATTATATAGACAGTAATTTTGTATAAAGCAAATTTGCTAAACTCTCTAATTCTTATAATTTCTCCGTGGATTCTTTCAATTTCTCTAGACATAATTTTCTTACCTGAAAAATAATGGAAGTCTTTTCTGACAATTCTGAAAACTTTCCCTTATAAATTAGCTGGGCATGGTGACAGGCATGTGTAGTCTTAGCTACTCAGGAGGCTGAGGCAGAATTGCTTGAACCCGGGAGGTGGAGGTTGCAGTGAGCTGAGATTGTGCCACTGCACTACAGCCTGGCTGATAGAGTGAGACTCTGGCTCAAAAACAAAAGAAAATAAACAAAAACAAAAAAACTTTCCCTTATTTAACCTGCTCTTACTAGGATCTAGATTAATGCTAATTAGAGTATTACCAAAAATCTTTGTTTTTTGATCTCAAAGGGTATGCTTTCGAAATTTTACCATTAAACATGAGGTTTTCTTCATTCCCCTACATACTCAAAAGAGGTGTGTGTGTGTGTGTGTGTGTGTGTGTGTGTGTGTGTGTGTGTGTGTCTGTATGCATGCACATGTATATTTAAATGTAATAGATACTGCCTGATTGCCAAAAAGCTGAAATAATTTACATTTCTATTAATTAGCATTTTTGCCAGTGATAGGCATTATAATTCTTTAAAACATTTGCCCTTCTGTTGGGAATAAAATGGTATCATATAATTTTATTTTAGTTTGCAATTTCTCAACTGCTATTAAGTTTGATCTTCTCATATGTTGCAGACCATTTGAATTTGGCCTCTTATGAATAGTCTCTTCATGTCCTTTGCCTATTTTTTTGTTTGTTTATTCCTTACATTTAATTTGAAAGAAATTTTTGCAAGGTATAACTGACCTCATATGTCCTTTGAATTGCAGTACTTGTCCAGGCTTATAAATATTTGTTATGTTTTTAAGCTATAGTTTCAAATTCATGAATAAAATCTCTGTTTTTTATTTTGTGTCATCCACTTTATCTTGTCCACATGTTGTCTCCTAAATTTTCTTGTACAATTTTAAGTTTCAAATATTCTACATTTAACTCTTAGCCATCTGGAATTTATCTTCATATATGGTAAAATAAAGAGATTTAATTTAATTGTCTTCTACTTAGAGTATTTGTGTTACCACCATTTACTAAATAATGCATTATTTTCCTACTTAGATGAAACACCACCCTATCATATATTAAATTCTCATATGTAATTGGACTTAAATTTCAGGTTGTCCTGTTACATTTTGTCTGTTCAATGCCAATAACATGTTCTTAAAGTTACTGAAGCATGTCCTTACCCGCTTCACTAACCTTTTCTCATATCTTTTCTTGGTTGTTCTTAGATACTTATCCACTGATATAAACTCTAAGATTTAATTAATTATCCTTTCCTCCTTTCTTCCCCTTTGCCAAGAAAGAACCTTTTTGGAATTCCAATTGGAATTTGATTAAATTTACATATTGAGAGATTGACATTTTTATATTAACATTTTTTCCATCCAAAGTCATAGTTTGCTTTTCCATTTGTGCATATCTTAGTTTATATCCTTAAGATTTTTATAATTTCCTATACTCTGATTTTTACAAATTTATTCCTAAGCATTTTAAAGTTTTTATCTTCATTGTGAATGGAATAATTTCTCTCATATCCATATGTGTATACATATATATATATATTTTGAGATAGAGTCTAGCTCTGTTGCCCAGGCTGGAGTCTAGTGGCACGATCTCGGCTCTCTGCAATCTCCGCCTCCTGAGTTCAAGTGATTCTCCTGCCTTGGTCTCCCAAATAGCTGGGATTACAGGTGCCCTCCATTATGTCTGACTAATTTTCTGTATTTTCTTTTTTTTTTAGTAGAGATGGGGTTTCGCCATGTTGGCTGGGATGACCTTGAACTTCTGACCTTGTGATCCTCCTGCCTCAACCTCCCAAAATACTGGGATTATAGGTGTGAGCCAGCTCATCCGGCCTCATATCCACTTTTAAATTTATTTCTAGGACAGAGAACGGTTACTAGTTTTTGTACACTTATCTTTTATCTAGCTACCTTACCTAGTTCTCTTGTTAAGCCCAATAATATTTTTGTAATAGTGTCTCTTGGATTTTCTATTTCTACCTTTTCTTCTCCAATATTTATGTTATTTCACTTTTTAATCTTCTTTTCAATTGCTAAAATTTCCAAGACAATGTTAAATAATGCTAATCTAGTTTCTGACTTTAACAGAAATAGCCACAGTCATTTATCATTTAGTATTCAGGGTTTTTTTTTTTTTGGCAATTATTCTTTATTATACTTTTGTCCTCCTATGTCTGTCTGGCTTTCATTTTTTATAAAGATTAAGTGATAGATTTTATCAAATGACATTTTCCATCTATTGACATAATCGTCTGCCTCTTTTCCTTTAATTTACTCATGGAATAATGTTAATAGACTTTTTGATATTCATTGACATGTTTACACAATAAGTCTTGTTCTATTATTTATAGTTTTACGATGTGCTGTTTTGTTTCTTTCAGTAGCTTGCTGGATTTTATTTGTTAAGGTTCTTTTTGTTTCAAAGCTCTTTAAATGTATGTGTATATATATATATTTTTATTGCACTTTAGTTCTGAGGTACATGCAGGATTGTTGCATAGGTACACACATGGCAATGTGGTTTGCTGCCTCCATCCCTGTCACCTATATCTGGCATTTCTCCCCATGTTATCCCTCCCCAACTTCGTACTCCCCACTGTCCCTCCCCTGGTCCCCCCCAACAGAACCCAGTGTGTGATGCTCCCCTCCCTGTGTCCATGTGTTCTCATTGTTCAACACCTGCTTATGAGTGAGAACATGTGGTGTTTGATTTTTTGTTTTTGTGTCAGTTATTGAGAATGACGGTTTCCAGATTCATCCATGTCCCTACAAAGGACATGAACTATCGTTTTTTATGGCTGCATAGTATTCCATGGTATATATGTGCCACATTTTCCTTGTCCAGTCAATCATCAATGGGCATTTGGGTTGGTTCCAGGTCTTTACTATTGTAAACAGTGCCACAATGAACATACGTATTCATGTGTCTTTATAATAGAATGATTTATAATCCTTTGGATATATACCCAGTAATGGGATTGCTGGGTCAAATGGAATTTCTGTTTCTAGATCCTTGAGGAATCACCACACTGTCTTCTACAATGGTTGAACTAATTTACACTCCCACCAACAGTGTAAAAGTGTTCCTATTTCTCCACATCCTCTCCAGCAACTGTTGTTTCCAGATTTTTTAATGATCACCATTCTAACTGGTGTGAGATGGTATCTCAATGTGGTTTTGATTTGCATTTCTCTAATGACCAGTGATGATGAGCATTTTTTCCTATGCTTGCTGGCCTCATGTATGTCTTCTTTTGTAAAGTATCTGTTCATATCCTTCGCAGGCTTTTGAATGGGTTTGTTTTTTTCTTGTAAATCTGTTTTAGTTCTTTGTAGATTCTGGATATTAGCCCTTTGTC
This sequence comes from Plecturocebus donacophilus, assembly GCA_004027715.1. Classification (NCBI taxonomy): domain Eukaryota; kingdom Metazoa; phylum Chordata; class Mammalia; order Primates; family Pitheciidae; genus Plecturocebus; species Plecturocebus donacophilus. The sequence continues at coordinate 9,445 of PVKP010033032.1, read as the reverse complement.
AGATGGGTAGGTTGCAAAATTTTTTTCCCATTCTGTTGGTTGCTGGCTCACTTTAATGATTGTTTCTTTTGCTGTCAAGAAGCTCTGGAATTTAATTAGATCCCATTTGTCTATTTTGGCTTTTGTTTCCAATGCTTTTGGTGTTTTAGTCATGAAGTCCTTACCTATGCCTATGTCCTGAATGGTTTTGCCTAGGTTTTATTCTAGGGTTTTTATGGTGTTAGGTCTTACCTTTAAGTCTTTAATCCATCTGGAGTTAATTTTAGTTTAAGGAGTCAGGAAAGGGTCCAGTTTCTGCTTTCTGCTTACTGCTAGCCAGTTTCCCCAACACCATTTATTAAACAGGAATCCTTTCCCCATTGCTTGTTTTTGTGAGGTTTGTCAAAGATCAAATGGTTGTAGATGTGTGGCATTGCCTCTGAGGCCTCTGTTCTGTTCCATTGGTCCATATTCTGTTTTGGTACCAGTACCATGCTGTTTTGATTACTGTAGCCTTGTAGTACAGCTTGAAATCAGGTAGCTTGATGCCTCCCACTTTGTTCTTTTTGCTTAGGATTATCTTGGCTGTGCAGGCTCTCTTTTGGTTCCATACGAAGTTTAAGGTAGTATTTTCCACTTCTGTGAAGAAGGTCATTGGTAGGTTATGGGGATAGCTTTGAATCTGTAAATTACTTTAGGCAGTATGTCCATTTTCATGATACTGAATCTTCCTAACCATGAGCATGGAATGTTTCTCCATCTGTTTGTGTCCTCTCTTATTTCATTGAGCAGTAGATTGTAGTTCTCCTTGAAGAGGTCCTTTACTTCCTTTGTTAGTTGTATTCCTAGATATTTTATTCTCTTTGTAGCAATTGTGAATGGGAGTTCACTCATGATTTGGCTCTCTGTTAGTCTGCTATTGGTGTATAGAAATGCTTGTGATTTCTGCACATTGATTTTGTATCCTGAAACTTTGCTGAAATTGCTTATCAGTTTCAGGAGATTTGGGGCTGAGACGATGGGGTCTTTTAAATATACGATCATGTTGTCTGCAAATAGGGACAATTTAACTTCCTCTTTTCCTAATTGAATATGCTTTATTTCTTGTTCTTGCCTGATTGCTCTAGCTAGAACTTCCAATACTATATTGAATAGGAGTGGTAAGAGAAGGCATCCTTGTCTAGTACCAGATTTCAAAGGGAATGTTTCCAGTTTTTGCCCATTCAGTCTGATATTGGCTGTGGGTTTATCTTAAATAGCTTTTATGATTTTGAGATACATTCTGTTGATACCTAGTTTTTTGAGTTTTTAGCATAAAGGGCTGTTGAATTTTGTCAAAGGCCTTCTCTGCATCTATTGAGATAATCATGTGATTTTTGTCTTTGGTTCTGTTTATGTGGTGAATTACATTTATAGACTTGCATATGTTGAACCAGCCTTGCATCCCGGGGATGAAGCCTACTTGATAGTGATGGATAAGCTTGTTGATTACTGTTGCAATGGTTTGTCAGTATTTTATTGCAGATTTTTGCATCTATGTTCATCATGGATATTGGCCTGAAGTTTTCTTTTCTTGTTGAGTCTCTGCCGGGTTTTGGTATCAGGATGAGGTTGGTCTCATAAAATGATTTGGGAAGGATCCCCTCTTTTTGGATTGTTTGGAATAGTTTCAGAAGGAGTGGTATCAGCTCCTCTTTGTATATCCGGTAGAATTCATCTCTGAATCCATCTGGACCTGGGCTTTTTTTGGTTGGTAGGCTATTAATTGCTGCCTCAACTTCAGCCCTTATTATTGGTCTATTCAGGGTTTCAACTTCTTCCTGGTTTAGGCTTGGGAGGGTGCAAGTGTCCAGGAATTTATCCATTTCTTCCAGGTTTACTGGTTTTTGTGCATAGACTTGTTTGTAGTAATCTCTGATGGTAGCCTGTACTTTTGAGGAATTGGTGGTCATATTCTCTTTTTTGTTTTTTATTGCAACTATTTGATTCTTTTCTCTTTTCTTTTTTATTAATGTGGCTAGTGGTCTATTTTGTTGATCTTTAAAAAAAAAACAGCTGCTGGACTTATTAATTTTTTGAAGGGTTTTTCGTATCTCTATCTCCTTCAGTTCTGCTCTGATCTTAGTTATTTCTTGTCTTCTTCTAGCTTTTGAGTTTTTTGATCTTGCTCCTCTAGCTCTTTCAATTTTGATGATAGGATGTTGATTTTAGATCTTTCCTTGCTTCTCATGTGGGCATTTATTGCTAGAAATTTTCCTCTAGACACTGCTTTAGATGTGTCCCAGACATTCTGGTACCTTGTGTCTTTGTTCTTATTGGTTTTGAAGAACATCTTTATTTCTGCCTTCATTTCATTGTATATCCAGTCAACATTCAAGAACCAATTGTTCAGTTTCCGTGAAGTTGTATAGTTCTGTGTTAGTTTCATAATCCTGAGTTCTAATTTGATTGCACTGTGGTCTGAGAGACTGTTGGTTATGAATTGACCAAGCAGAAGAAAGGATATCAGAGGTCGAAGATCAACTCAATGAAATAAAACAAGAAGGCAAGATGGCAGAAAAAAGGGTAAAAAGGAATGAATAAAGTCTCCAAGAAATATGGGACTATGTGAAAAGACCTAATCTATGTTTGATAGGTGTACCTGAATGTGATGAAGAGAATGAATCCAAGCTGGAAAATACTCTTCAGGATATTATCCAAGAAAACTTCCCCAACCTAGCAAGGCAGGCCAATATTCAAGTCCAGGAAATACAGAGAACACCATAAAGATATTGCTCAAGAAGAGCAACCCCAAGGCACTTAATTGTCAGATTCACCAGGGTTGAAATGAAGGAGAAAATGCTAAGGGCAGCCAGAGAGAAAGGTCGGGTTACCCACAAAGGGAAGCTCATCAGACTCACAGCAGATTTCTCAGCAGAAACCCTACAAGCCAGAAGAGAGTGGGGGCCAACATTCGACATCCTTAAAGAAAAGAACTTTCAACCCAGAATTTCATATCCAGCCAAACTAAGCTTCATAAGTGAAGGAAAAATAAAATTTTTTGCGAACAAACAAGTACTCAGAGATTACATCACCACCAGGCCTGCTTTACAAGAGCTTCTGAAAGAAGCACTACACATAGAAAGGAACAACAAGTATCAGCCATTCCAAAAACATACCAAAAGGTAAAGAGCATCACCATAATGAAGAATCTACATCAACTAATGGGCAAAACAGCGAGCTAGCATTAAATGGCAGTATCAAACTCACATATATCAATATTAAACCTAAATTTAAATGGACTAAATGCCCCAATCAAAAGACACAGACAGGCAAATTGGATAAAAAGCTAAAACCCATTGGTATGCTGTATGTAGACCCATCTCACATGCAAGGATACACAAAGACTCATAACAGAGGGATGGAGGAAGATTTACCAATGAAATGGAGAGAAAAAAACAAAACAAAACCCAAACAGAAGCTGCAATTTTCATCTCTGATAAAACAGACTTTAAAGCAACAAAGACCATAAGAAACAAAGAAGGACATTACATAATGGTTAAAGGATCAATGCAACAAGAAGAGCTAATGATCCTAAATATATATGCACCCAATACAGGAGCACCCAAGAACATAAGGCAAGTTCTTAATGACTTACAAAGAGACTTAGACTCCCACAAAATAATAGTGGGAGACTTTAACACTACACTGTCAATATTAGACAGATCGACGAGATAGAAAATTAACAAGGATATCCAGGACTTGAACTCAGACCTGGAACAAGTTAACTTAACAAATATTTACAGAACTGTCCACCCCAAATCCACAAAATATACATTTTTCTCAGTATCACATTATACCTATTTTAAAAGTGACCACATAATTGGAAGTAAATCACTCCCCAGCAATTGCATAGCATTTCACAGGTTTAAATAAAATATTGGTTGGCTGCTTATTTGTTATTTTCATCCCTTATTCCTTCCTGTCTCCATTGTTAAGCACAATTATTGGCATAAAAGAGGTTTTTAATACCCATTTTTAGACGGCATTCTAGCCTGGGCAATAAAACAAGAATCCCATTCTCTCTCCCTCTTTCTCTTCCTCTTTCTTTCTCTCTTTCATTCTCTTTTTTTCTTTCTTTTGCTTTTTCTTTCTTTCAAAAAAAAAAAAGAGTCTAGATAAAGCTCAGCTGTGAAACTATCTGATCTGGGTGCTTTTCCCAGTGAGAAATGTATAATTATTTTCCAATATCTACTATGATAATTGTTTTTTTTCAAGCTTTCTTCTTATTACTGGATGTTCAAATTTTATTTTTGCTAGAAAATTATTTCTTTGAGATTTAAAAATGTTTCATCATAGAGTTGCATGTAATATTTATACTATGTTTAATCTCTCTTGTATCTATGGTTCTAGAGGTGTCTATCATTCCTTTCTAAAAACTAGCTTTTGGATTTTTTCATTTTTTTGTTTATAAATTTCTGCTTTTTCTTATCATCCTTTCTAGTTTTTTAAACTTATTTTGATATAATTTAGAAAGTTTCTTAAGATCCCAATAATCTATTAATAAGATTTTTTTTGGTTAAATCCACCAATATTAATTTTTACTGTTTACAACTGGAATCCATAGTTCTAGTTGTCAATAAGTGTCTAAGATGAAAGGACTAATACACAAAGAAAGCCGGGAAGAAAACTTCGTAAGCAAAGTGAAAGCTTCTATTGGTGCAAATATATCTAGAAAGTGAAAGGTAAGAAGAAAGTACTCTTCATCCTTTGGGGCAACATTTCTCCACTTCAAAAATATATTATTGCCCCTGAAGGAGAAAAATTAAATCAATGAATCATTTAAGTTTAAAATTAAATGCAATTTGTCTCCAACAAGAGAAATTAAATACTAAGGAATAAGATGTTGCCAGATAAAACTGAGCTTTGGAGAATTCCAAAACTTTTGTAAAATCTAAGTTTTTTTCATCTATTTTTTCCCTCCCCACCAAAGACAATTTTTTCCCCTCTTGGAGGCAATGTTACCTCTACTGAGAATTCATGCTTCTAGGTATAGGTGTAAGACATAGGAACTTTTGCCCTATAGTAGGTTATTTTAGATATTCAGAAAGAGAGTAATACTTAAGGTTTTGGAGAAAATTAAAGATTCTTCAGCACTAGCAGATTTGAGAAATCCTCTTCAGACCCCCACAAGAAGAGACAAAGTCTCTGGTGTTTGCTAATAGGTCTGGAGGCAACCAAATGTAGATCTGTGTCAGTTCAACAGAGGTTGGGCTGTTTATCTGGGACTTAATGGAAAGCCAATAGAGACTCAGATGGAGTAACTCAGCTATTAGAAGTAATGTGGAATGGCTGGGCACGGTGGCTCACACCTGTTATCCCAGCACTTTGGGAGGCTGAAGTGGCACATCACGAGGTCAGGAGTTTGAGACCAGCCTGACCAGTATGGTAAAACCCTGTCTCTACTAATAATACAAAAATTAGCCAGACATGGTGGCGCGTGCCTGTAGTCCCAGCTACTTGGGAGGCTGAGGCAGAATTGCTTAAACCTGGGAGGCAGAGGTTGCAGTGAGCTGAGATTGCACCACTGCACTTCACCCTGGGTGACAGAGCAAGACCATGTCTCAAAGAAAAAAAAAAGAAGTAATGTGGAATATATCTTCAACAACTCTAATGCTCTTGCTAGGAAACCAAAGGAGTTAACGGATCACAGGTGGTAGTTACATTTCTTTCTTTCTTTTTTCATTGAAGGTCTTGAATCTGCAAGATAAATGAAGATGTTGGCAGTAAAGAGTTACCACAGAAATGGCATAAAAGCTTAAGATTTAACTTTGTTCATAGAGTTTGGCTTTTGAACATCAGTAATTTGGCTGGAGGTTATGGCTGATAAAGTAATGTCATATTGAAATTTGAGGTGTGAGATCCAAAAATCTAGAATTACGAATATGAAAAAGAAAGATTAGTATTTAAAGAAGTTTCTGCAAATCTAATAAGGAAACAAGGGATGTTTTGGGGAGCTATTTACACCCTGCTGTGTATACTAATACATGTAGTAAAGACGAAAAAGGTGAGCTTGAAATTCAGGCATTAGGTAAAATTCTATTTTACCAGTATTACTAAATTTAACAGGTATACCTGTAAAGAGGTTGTATTAGTCTGTTCTCATGCTGCTAATAAAGACATATCTGAGACTGAGTAATTTATAAAGAAAGAGGTTTCATTGACTCACAGTTCATCATGGCTGGGGAGGCCTCAGGAAACTTACAATCATGGTGGAAGGGGAAGCAAACACATCCTTCTTCACATGGTGACAGGGAAGAGAAGAATAAGTGAAAAGGAAGAAAGCCCCTTATAAACCCATCAATCTACTAAGAACTTACTGTCATGAGAACAGCATGGAGGTAACCACCCCCACGATTAACTTACCTCCCACTGGGTCCCTCCCAAGACACGTGGGCATTATGGGAACTACAATTCAAGATGAGATTTGGGTGGGGACACAGCCAAACCACATCACAGGTGTAACTTTTCAAAGTCATACTCTAGGAGAAGAGACTGGAAGTAGCACTCCTTGTCAACAGGGAATGTAACTATGCTGGCTTGGGGATGGTTTGCCTTTTGATCCACGTCTTTCTTTCCCCCAGCTCTGCTCTCTAATACAAGGGGCTGACTCCCACAGCCTGTACCTCTCAGGCTCTCATGTTTCCCAATTAGGTTTGTCCAGTGGAACGTATTAGTGGGAGACTGGAAGATGGGAAAAAGGGAGAAGCCATGGCATTTTTTTCTCCTCTCTTTGCCCTGGCTGTGTATTTCCTGTGGCTCCAACTTCTGCCGAATGCTGGCTCCCTATAATTTCAGCTTTCAGTGAGCTATCCTAGCCTCTGGACTGTGCTAACATGACCTCCTCCCTTTGTTCTTCCAGCCTATGGCTATGAATGGCTTCCATCTCTAATGTCTCAGTTGCCTCACAGATTCCTATTGTCTTCTCAGTTCTCCCACCATCTGTGTAACTGATTCCCTGCAACGACTGTCCTGTTTTTAGATACTCAGACCCTGACTAATAGAGAAACTAATTGGAAGACCCCAAATTTAGCATGGATGCACACTTTCATTTGCTCAATGGAAAAAGAGACAAAAGTGACTGTAATTATAGACATTTATTTCAGACTGCTTAGCTAGAGGGAGGGGACAGACAATGCTTCCCTTAGAAATCATAAACAAGTGCATCCACAATACTTTGTCCATATCTTGGTGCTATGTTGTCATGTGTATTATTAGTTTATACATTGGTTTCCTTAGTAGGCAATGAGGGTAGGTGCAGAGTCGCATTCAACTCTCATTTACCAAGTACTAAGCACAATGTCTAGCAGTTGTTAGGTGCTCATAAATGTATGTAGAACAAATGAAAGATTATGCAGGTCTTCAAGTCTTAAATTATTTTAAAAATTCAGTCTCTTTATATAAGTTCCTAGCCAGGGGTCCACAGAGAGATTTCAGGGAGCCCACAAACTAGGATGAAAATAAAATTACATTTTTTTAAATTGAGTCTCACTCTGTCACCCAGACTGGAGTGCAGTGGTGCGATCTCAGCTCACTGCAACTTCTGCCTCCTGGGTTCAAGTTGTTCTCCTGCCTCAGCTTCCCAAATAGCTGGGACTACGGGTGCACACTACCACACTCAGCTAATTTTTGTACTTTTAGTGGAGACGGAGTTTCATCATGTTGGCCAGACTTGTCTCAAACTCCCAGCCTCAAGTGATCTGCCCACCTCGGCCTCCCAAAGCATTGAGATTACAGGCGTGAGCCACCAAATCCAGCCAGAAAAAATTAATCTTTATTTCCCCTAACTTCTAAGGAGAAAATTAGCATTTTCTTCAGTTACAAACGCAGGAAACTATTTCCAGTAGTCTTTGGAGTACCCATCACCAATAGAATCCACTGATATTTTTGTATCAATTTGTTGCAACTGTCTGGAAATTTATTGTTTATACCCACAAACTGCCACCATATCTTGCTATTCAATGTGTTGATAACATTACTATATCACACATTTGTTTTTTAAATCATTCTGACAACTGTATTTCAATATGGTTGGTTTCCTTTGTAATTCCTCTCTGTTTTCTTTTTAATTTAAAAGCGTTAATCTGAGAAGGAGAGCATGAGCTTCCTGAGTTTACTAAAGAGGTCTATGGCTCAAAACACTGTTGGAATGCCCTGCAAACTTTATCAGTTGAACTCTGCTTAGGATTAGGAATAATATCGACTACAGCTGACCCTTAAACAACACAGATTTGAACTGCACAGGTCCACTTACATGTGGATTCTTTTCAAGAAAAGTTACACCAAGGGTGCCTGTCTCCCTTCCTTCCTCTTCTTCCTCCTCTGCCTCTTCCATCTCTGCCAACCCCGAAACAGCAAGACCAACCCTTCTCTTCCTCTTCTTCCTCTTCCTTAGCCTGCTCAACGTGAAGACAACAGGGGTAAAGAACTTTACAATGATCCACTTCCACTTAACGAACAAATATATTTTCTCTTCCTTATGATTTTCTTAATGTTTTCTCTAGCTTACTTTATTGTGAGAATGTAGTCTATAATACATATAACATACACAATATGTGTTAATCAGGTGTATATGTTATCAGTAAGGCTTCCCAGTCAACAGTAGGCTACTCGTAGTTAAGTTTGGAGGAAGTTAAAAATTATATAAGAATTTTCGACCATGCAAAGGGGTTGGCACACCTAACTCCTGCATTATTTGAGGGCCAACCTTAACATTGTTTTCTAAATGTTTATATGCTAGATACTTTCCATATTCCTCACAACACTCTAAGAGGTGGGTATTATTACTCCCACCTTCTTCTTGAACAGGTCAGAAAATCATCGGTTAGAGAATGTGGTTAACCTGTCTAAAGTCATGCAGATTGCAAGACATCCTGCAAGGATTTAAAAATTGCAAAATACAGAGAAATTGAGGGAACTGTAGAGGGAATACCTACAATTCATACCAAAAGCCTGCCTGACTCTTACGTTTTTTATATCCATATCACCTGACCAGAAGTTCCCAGATTTACTAGTATAGGAATTTCGCCAGGAGAAACAGAAATCTGAAAAATTTGTGATTCTAGACTAATGAACAAAGTTCTTACCTTGTCATTAATCACCCTTAATGAAAAGGTCATCTCTTTTAATAGGAGCTTCCTAAGCTTCCTTCAGTGTTTTCTAGGTTTCCATTGGGCCAGCAAATTCAATCAGAATAATACATAATCTTGGCTGGTATTAGGGCATCTGTCCCTTTCAGAGGTGCTATGACAGGGGATGGAGCTCTCTTGCTGCTGCCAGTGGTGATTTTTGGGAGTCTCCCTTCCCTTCCCCACTGAGCTCGGTGAGAGGCAGCCTTAGGCAAAGTTAAGCTCAGTACATAGCCAACATCTGGTGATGCAGAAAGAGAGAGATGGAGGGGGAGGGGGAGGGGGAGGGGAGCGGGGAG
>PVKP010033031.1:0-25308 GCA_004027715.1 Plecturocebus donacophilus | reverse complement strand
AAGGGCAGCCAGAGAGAAGGGTCGGGTTACCCACAAAGGGAAGCCCATCAGACTCACAGCAGATCTCTCAGCAGAAACCCTACAAGCCAGAAGAGAGTGGGGGCCAACATTCAACATCCTTAAAGAAAAGAACTTTCAACCTAGAATTTCATATCCGGCCAAACTAAGCTTCATAAGTGAAGGAAAAATAATTTTTTTTTGCAGACAAACAAGTACTCAGAGATTTCATCACCACCAGGCCTGCTTTACAAGAGCTTCTGAAAGAAGCACTACACATAGACGGGAACAACCAACATCAGCCATTCCAAAAACATACCAAAGGGTAAAGAGCATCACCATAATGAAGAATCTACATCAACTAATGGGCAAAACAGCCAGCTAGCATTACCAGAAGCTGCAATTTTCATCTCTGATAAAACAAACTTTAAAACAACAAAGACCATAAGAAACAAAGAGGGACATTACATGGTGGTGAAAGGATCAATGCAACAAGAAGAGCTAATGATCCTAAATATATGCACACCCATTACAGGAGCACCCAGATACATAGGGCAAGTTCTTAATGACTTACAAAGAGACTTAGACTCCCACACAATAATAGTGGGAGACTTTAACATTACCCTGTCAATATTAGACAGATCAACGAGATAGAAAATCAACAAGGATATCCAGGACTTGAACTCAGACCTGGAACAACTAGACTTAACAAATATTTACAGAACTCTCCTCCCCAAATCCACAAAATATACATTTTTCTCAGTATCACATTATACCTATTTTAAAAGTGATCACATAATTGGAAGTAAATCACTCCTCAGCAATTGCATAGCATCTCACAGGTTTAAATAAAATATTGGTTGGCTGCTTATTTGTTATTTTCATCCCCTATTCCTTCCTGTCTGCATTGTTAAGCACAATTTTTCGCATAAAAGAGGTTTTTAATATGTATTTTTAGACTGCATTCTAGCCTGGGCAATAAAACAAGAATCCCATTCTCTCTCCCTCTTTCTCTTCCTCTTTCTTCCTCTCTTTCATTCTTTTTTTTTCCTTTCTTTTGCTGTTTCTTTCTTCCTCCTTTTCTCTCTTTAAAAAAAAAATACAGAGTTGTGAGAACAAAACAGAATAATGAATACAAATTGCTATGCACAGTGCCTGGCACATAGTAAGCATTCCATAAATGTTGGTTATTTTTACCATTTTTTGCCATTAATGACTGATTATGGCTCTTGAGATTGTCATTCTGGCTTTTTGGGGGGATGTCAATATAAATTGACATTAGTTGTGCTAAAATTAAGACTACATTCACTTTCTAGGGGAAGTCTTCTCTAACCCCTAGTCCAGATCAGCTATCTTGTTTTTTTGCTTTGTTTTCTGAGACAGGGCCTGTCGCCCAGGCTGGGGTGCAGTGGTACAATTATGGTTTACTGCACCCTCGGCCTCCTGGGCTCAGGTGATCCTCCTTAGTCAGCCTCCTGGGTAGCTGGGACCACAGGCCTGTGCCACCACGCCTGGCTACTTTTTTGTATGTTTTCGTAGAGACATCATTTCGCCATGTTGCTCAGGCTGCTCTTGAATTCCTGGGCTCAGGCAATCTGCCCACTGCAGCCTCCCAGCGTGCTATCTTTGTTTTATACTCTCCTGGAACCATGATTTTTCCTCCAGAGCACTTATCGGTAATTACATACTCATTTGTGATCATTTGATTGATTTGTCTCCTCCCCCAGACCTCAAACTGGTGGGCTCAGTGATCATGCTTTGCTTACCACTGTATTCTCAGCACCCAGCATAGTGCCTGGGGCAGGAATGAATGAGGTAACAAACATTCACTTTCATTTAAAAAATTAATGATTTCAATTAAATAATTCATATGTTCAAGTTAATCTATTTTTCCCACCACAGCCTCCCTTGCTTTGCTTGCCTTTGAGTACATATATAAATATAGTTTATACCATCTAAAGAGCTTACTACATAGAGTAAAATTTAATAAGGTTGAAAAAATAGGTCTCAAAGACAAGCAAAACAAGGGAGAGTATAGTGAGTGGGACAGATTAACTTGAGCATAGTGTTTATATTAATGAATAAAATGAATATATGTATATTCATCTCTTATAGTATAATATAAATAATTATCAAAATCTAAGTAGATATGGAGTGAATGAGTGAGTGAAAAAGTTACTGATCGTGATGATTCCAGCACCCAGGAATGACTGAGGTTAACACTGCATGAAGGACTAAGGCCTGATCAAGTGGAAGACTTGATGAGGGGGAAGGAAGGTTATGCAGCCCACCTGGAAGACAACACTTGCAGGTGGGCTGTGAGTGTGGCCTCACATACTCTTCTTTTCAGTGGAAGATTTTAGAACTCAGGAAACAAATTAGTGCTTGATAGAGATTAACATCAATTAATCTTGTGAGCTTGAATCATCACTCTGCCTTGAAAATATTTACAATTCTTCTATTAGCTATTCATTCCCCTGACATTTACACTTTATTCATAAGCAGCCTCTGTTTTCACCTGTAATTGCTAATAAAGATGGATAAAAGCACCACAGATTGGGGTTGCCACAGATCATTATGGAAATGACACTCTTTTCTGCTCCTTTTGAAAACAGAATTTGCCTCACTTTGGTCTACTCTGAGGCAACTTATTTCTGCAGAATTAGAAGATAATTTCTAGTAAGTTTCATGTGAAGTCAAATGATATAGAAAAGTCAGTTGAGTCTCCTTCTGTCATGTGAATCAGAATACTTGGTTCCTTGTCAACAAGGAAAAATTAAGCTTATCCATGAGGCACAGAGAACCAAGTGCTAATGTGCAAAACTAGTTCACTCTGATTTTTTTTTTTTTTGAGTCAGGGTCTTACTCTGTCGCATAGGATGGAGTGCAGTGGTGCAGTCATGGCTCACTGCAGCCTCAAACTCCTGGGCTTAAAAAAGATCCTCCCACCTCAGCCTCCCAAATAGCTGGGACCATAGGCACATGTCACCATGTCTGGCTAAAAGTTAATGTCTCTATTTAGGGTTTTGTTTTCTTTAGAGACAGAGTCTTACTCTGTCACCCAGGCTGGAGTACAGTGGCATGATCATAGCTCACTGCAGCCTCAAACTCCTGGGCTCAATTGATCCTCTCACTTCGGCCTCCTAAATTACTGGGATTACAGGCAAGAGCCACCACATCCAGCCTCACTCTGATTTTGTGGCTCTCTAAGGAAACAAGAAAGAGCTATGTCTTTGCATGATTTCTTACCCAGCATTTTGTTAGGCTTTTGCACCCAGCATGCCAGAGAAACCAGTCAGCCTCGCTTTTGGGCATCTTAACCTTGTTTCTAGCCTACTTCAAAAATGTACATAAACCAATGTTTACGTTACAAATGAGATTTTAAACACTGAAGACACGCTCTCTAGATTGCATAACTGGCTGTTTTTTTTTTTTTTTTTTTTTTTTTTTTTTTTTTACAGTTTTCCTTTTCTTATACCCTAACTACTTTTCACCTGAGGGTCCCAGAATCATACAAAATGCTGCGGATCCCAAATGGAAGCTGTTATCTTGCCTTGCTGATCCACCTTTCCCCTATTTACTGGGTCAGTGAATAACTCCTTGTTCAGCGAAGTGACCAAACTAATTATTTGAGAAATGGTCATGAAGAATCTGAGACTGTAATCAGACATTTTCTGTTTTCCAATTCCTTTTTGCATTCAGTAAATACTAGCATAGTGCTAGGGCTGGAAGCACAATGAAAGACCGGGCATAATGTCTGCCCTCAAGGAACTGATGGAGTGGGAAAGGCAGAAAAGCAGCAAGGGAATTGCAGTGGGCCTTGGAGCAAACGGAAGGCCTCAGGATGATGATCGGCTGCGTCCCTGCAGGCCGCCACTCCCGGAAGCCACCTGAATGCCTCCTTGTCATTACTCTGCGTGGGATGTTCGGGTTTCTTCTATCCTCCCAATCCCCAGTTAAATTCTTTTTGCCTAGACACCTCTTAAAATAATATTGGGAAACTGCCCCTTCAACATTTTTTGGTATCTAAATTTTTTTTTGGTATCTAAAATTGTTTTGGTATATAAAATTTTTTATATTTGGTATCTAAATTTTTTTATAAGATTAAACAGTTGCAAAGAATGTAAGTTTCAGCATATTATAAACATCGGCATGTTAAAATAAAACAGTTGTAACATTTTAAAAAATGTATTCAATGGAATCTAAATGTCACATAATCTAAATATTCCCTATACACACGTGTGTGCACACACACATTCGCTCTCCATTCTCTCTCACTCACACACTCACACTTCTTGGCATGTCACCCTGTGCCCATGCCCTAGCTGAGTTTGGAAACTGCTGTTCTGTAGGGTTGGTTCTCAGACTCTTGTGTATCCTTTGTAGCACCCAGTACCCATGTGCCAGACCTGGGTTAAGCATTTTGCATGCATTACCTCATGTAATCCTCCACAACCCTCTGAGATCGAATGATTATCTGCACTTTACTTAGGAAGAGAATGAGGCTGAGAAAAGTGAGTTGAATTCAGGTCTTTCTGAATAACTTGCACTCTTTTTTTAGATATGGGATCTTGCTTCATTGCCCAGGCTGGAGTGCAGTGGCTATTCACAAGCTCAGTCATAGTATACTTCAACCTCAATCTCCTGGGCTCAAGAGACCCTCCTACCTCAGCCTCCTGAGTAGCTAGGACTATAGGCATGAGCCACCACACTCAGAAATACCCTGTGCTCTTAACTGCTACGTTATACTTAGAATACACTGCAACTGAGTGATTTTAGTGCTAATGTCAATGTGAACATCTTAAAGAGAATGTGGAACTTCCAGCACACTCTGAACACTCTGCTCTGCTTTTCTTCACAGCATTTAGCAACATCTGATATGCTGTGTGTCTAACTTATTTGTTCAATATTAAGCACCCCCTTCCCTTGGCCCTATTTAAAACAGGCTTAAGGAAGCAGGGATTTGCTCTGTTTTGTTCACTGCTATTTTCTCAGTACCTAGGACAGTGGCCAACACAGAGGCGGTGCTCAATACACATATTCGTTGAATAATGAACAACATTTGCTGGAATAAAGCCATTGAGAGTGTCAGAGACTCTAGACATACTGGTTGTTGCTACATGCTCTGATCAGCCTTCTTGGCTTCTGCTATCATTAGGCAGCAGTATGGATCAACAATCTAACCACTTTGGAGTGAAGGTCCTTTATGTGCCAACAAGAAAAGGGGAAATCGAATCACACGCACAGTTCTTGCTGAGCAACAAACAGTAAAACGGCACACTTTACCCCCTTGAATGCTGAATCAGGTGGCCTTGCTGCAGGAATATGGTAGGGGTACTCTGTGAGTCACTGTCGCCTGTTTCACTGCTTGCAGGTAGGGCACATCAGGGTGTGTTTGGAAAGCAGGTAGCAGTGGCCTCCCAGAAGTCCCACAGAGCTCAAGAAGCTTCCAGAAAGGAACCCAAGCCACAACTATGGCAGCCCCAGCTGGGTACGTCTAAAGAACCAGTGGGACAGCCTGACACAAACCTCTCTGACACTGGGGAGGGAGGGAGCTGTAGAAAATTCTGGAGAAGAATGCATCTCAGGAAAGAAAGAGTCAGGTGTGATGACCTTGACACAGGAGCAGGGGGATCTGCTGGATAAGATTGAGGGTCTAAGCAGAGTGACATTACTGCGAGTGTCTGGCTCACCCTCGAGCACGTCTCTGGGTCCTAGAGAAAAAGAGAGCTAGAAGAAAAACTGGAAGGAGCTTTTCTACCACGCTTTGAACTCACAGGGGGCTCTAACAGAGCATATCACAAAGAGGAGGAAGGGAGCCATCCCCTATGCCCAGTCTCACCCGTGCCAGTGGCACAGCCCAGCAGGCTTTGGTGCTCCCTCGGCTCTCAAAGTAGACAGCAGAAGAGGCTTCTGGGCCTGAAGGAGTAGTCAGAGGACTTGGGGACTGAGTGGTTGGTAAGGAGCACCTGCTGTGCCTATGATGCCTGGCAGGGTGGTGCAGCTGAGTGGCAGGGGAGCTGCAGCAGCAGAGTCTAGCACCCAGGGTTGTGTCTAGCAGTGACCATGGACGTGCCCACATAGCGAATGGCAAAGCAGCACCAGCTACAGGGTGGTAACACGGCTTGGTGGAAAATGCCACTACATGGAGATGAACTGGCTCCCAGGCCCCAGAAGACTTCCTCACAGGAGACTCCTAGAAGAAGGGTGGCAGAGGCTCTGCAGTGAACCCAGGTTCTCAAGTCACTTGACAGGGTCTCGAACCTGATTATTGAGGTTATATAGAGAAGAATCTTTGAGTTCCTTATTTCAGCAGTCTCCCATTTCCCCAACTGTTCAATCGTCCCACCGTCCACTAGTGATTCTTCCTCCTCCTCACCTCCTTCACCAGCTTCCTAACTCAGAATTCCTGCTGGGTCTTGGAGCAATATCTAAATTAGACGGAAAGGCAAAACACGCCAGTTTAAAGTTCAGACAAATGTATGAATGATGGGTAACCTCTTAGTCATTCTAGGCCTATCTGAATTTTCAAAGATTGACTCAAATGAGTCTCCTTCAGACAGCATCATAACGGGGAGACTTAAGACTTTTAGGCCGTGGGAGAAGAGGGTAAAATATTTGCTTATCTCATGCAAACACTGGTCAGACTAAGTGGCATGATCCAGCCATGATAAAATTGGATTAAATGAACCTTAGATTTTATCCCCTTTGGGATGATTATGCTCTGCAATGCTAAAGGCAGATTTATTCTGTAATGATGGCCCTGGATGAGACTCATACCATGAGTTTCACCCTGCGATATGTCACTTTTAAGTTGGATCACAAATTCATCTTATGCTAGATAAATGGAACAGTAGCACCAAAGGGCAGGATAATTTTAGACTTGGATATTTGTTCATTCACAATAGTACCTGGTATTTTCACTGTGCTTTGTCACAAAGAGCTTGACATCCCTTGAAAAATAATGATCTAATTTTTCTTCACAAAGTTTCAGTAAGGCAAGAGCTTCAGTGTCTGATGGACTGGCACAGTAAAAGACTTCCTTTTGTTACCTTTCCCAGCTGTCCTTTGAGGTAGCTGGGGACTCCATTTTATCAAATGACTAATGAAGTATGGTTGAGTTTCAGATGATATAGGAAAAATGTGCTTTATTCACAGGAAGACTCTATGATAAAGATCTACAAGTAGACAGGGAGGGACTGAGATAGATCTGTGAGGCTGCTGTTTATGGTAATTCTGTAAAAGAATGAAGAACTGCAGACACTGATAATTTCCTTCTCCACTTCATCCCCTTTCTTAGAGAACACTGTCCCTTTCCCTTCCGGTAAAAGCTGGATTGCACATCCTTGCTAAGCGGTAGTGGGGAGTTTGATTCCCTGGATCGGAGCTAGTTAGACATGGATGGACATCTGACCTGGCTGGGTCCATGAAATCCTTGCTCCAGGAATTTTGAATCGGGACATGCAAATATTGAAAAGGGAACAGGAGCCAAGATTGTTTTCCTTTCCCCACCTCTATCTACCCTTCTGGGATATGGGGTTTCCCTCTCTGAGAATCGAAAAGTTGGTTTTAAAAAGACAGCCTTAATGGAAAACAACCTAAATATATATCAACAGGAAGCTAATTAAGTCATGGGACATCCATGTCATGGAATACTACATGGTAGTATGAAAAGAATGGGGAAACCTTTCATGAACTGATCGTTCCTTGGAATTAACTTTAAGATATATTGTTAAGAGGGTACAAAGTATGGGAGGGATAACACACTGCCATGTGTAGAAGAAAGGAAAATACAACATATATGTTTAGGCTGTTTACATCATATAATTGTTATGTGAGGGCCTAAGGTTATAAGTTTTAGATAATGGAACTTGGACAATTGGGAAGATGGCAGGCTGTTGAAATAGATTTTAAGTTGTCTGTTTCTTTTGTTTCTCACCCTTCTGGTTCTTTTTTCTTCCTATGGGTAATTTGAACATTTTTAGGATTCCATGTTGATTTATTTGTGGTGTTCTGGAGTGTATTATCTTGCATGGTTTTTCCAGTCACTGGGTACTATACATGTGCATGTGTGTGTGACATCACAATCTATTGATATCAGTTTGAGTGAAGGTGCAAAACTTACTCTCACTTTCGCTTTTTTATCCTCCCATTTTTAAAGTTGTCATCGTCTAGCGTTTCAGACGGTATTACAAATTTTGTACCAATCATCATACGTAATTTAGAAAACTCAGGAGGAAAAAGACAGTCTTTTGCATTTACCCATATTTCTGCTTTCTCCCTTGTTCTTTCCTTCCTGATCATCTAAGATTCCTTCCTTTATCATTTCCTTTCTTTTGAGGAACTTCCTTTAGCCATCTTTGAGAGAAGATCTGCTAGTGACAAATTCTTTTTAGATTCCCTTTATGCGAGAATGTGTTTCCCCTTCACTCCTGAAATATAGTTTTACCAGATACAGAATTTTCTGCCGACAGTTCTCTTTTGTCATTTGAAAAATGTTTTGTCATTTCCTTCGGGTTTCTGTTGCTTTAGATGAGAAATGCGCTGCCATTGAAATGGGTGTTTGGCCATGCATTGTTTCTCCCTGTCTGCTTTCAAAATTTTTTCTTTGTCTTCAGTTTTTAGAAGTTTAATTATGATGTATCTTAGCATAGATTCCTTGGGTTTATCCTGGTGGAGTTCTCTCAGCCTCTTGAATCTGTAGGTTCCTATCCTTTGCCAAATGTGGGGAATTTCCAGCCATTACTTGAGTACACTTTTAGTCTATTCTTTTACTCCTCTCCTTGTAGGACGCCAATGCTATAAATGTTGGATCTTTCTTATAGTTCCACAGGTTTCTGAGACTCTGTTTTCGGTTTATTGTTTATTGGTTGTCGAAATCAGGTGCATTCTATTGATCTGTCTCCAACTTCTATTCTCTGTCATCTCTACTGTACTATTAAGCTCATCCAGTTAGTTTTATTATTTATGTTATTTTTTGGTTCTATAGTTTCCAGTTGGTTCTTTTTTGTAACTTCTATTTCTTCACTGAGAATTTTCTTTTTTTTTTTTTACTTGTTTCAAGAGAATTTGTCATTACTTGTTAAATTTTTTATGATGGCTGCTTTAAAATGCTTTGCAGACAGTTCCAGCATCTGGTTCACCTCAGCATGGGAGTTAGCTGATTGTCTTTTCTTATTCAAGTTATGATCCTCTTGCTTCTTTGTAGGGTGGGTGATTTTGATTGTATCTGGATATTTTGTCTATCATGTTGGGAGATTCTGGGTTCTCTTTAAATTGCGTTATTTTAGCAGGCAGTCCCCTTCTTTAGGGTTAGCATGCAGGTTCTAGCCTGCTTTTATGAGTGGTTCCAGTAGCAATCCACATTTCAGAGTCTTTCCAGTGCTTCTTTGGTTGGTTTGGTTTGTCTCTTGCTTCTGAGGCTCTCAACACTCCTTGTTGGTAGTAGCTGAGGAGCCAGGTACCTTTAGGTGAAGGAAGGGAGTCTCCAGCTTGCAGGTACAAAAAAGCATTTCCTGGGCTGGGTGCTTGTTGTGGCGGAATCCCCATAACTAATTGTCCTCTGTCAAGTGGGGTCTCTAGGTGAGAGAGAGGAGTCCCAGGCTGGCGGTGGGAAAAGAGAGCACTTTCCCGGCAAGATGCTGATGGGAGCCTTTCTGTTGGTACCCCCTCTGTTTCTGCGGGGCTTGCCTAGCATTGTTGGCGGACTTCTGTTCAATTTGGAGGAAGAATAAGGCTACCTGGATGCCTTCTATTGCTAGACTGGGTATTGGGAAAAGCTGGGCCTGAGTTATCTTCCTCTGGGTTGGGGTGGAAGGGATTATAAGATGTCCTGATGCTGTGACCTGGGATGTCTGACAAACTAACCTTCCTCTTTCTACCTTTCAGAGTTCTCTTTTGGTTGTTTCTTGTGTTATTTCCAAGGTTTTTAGTTGTGCTTAGCAGGAATAGAAAAGTCTACACCATCTTGCTTAGACTGGAAGTCCTGTATTTATGCTTGTTTATTTATTTATTTTGAGACATAGTCTCACTCTGTCACCCAGGCTGTAGTGTAGCAGCATGATCTCGGCTCTCAGCTCACTGTAACCCCTGCCTCCTGGGTTCAAGCAATTCTTGTGCCTCACGCTCCTGAGCAGCAGGGATTACAGGCATGTGCCACCACGCCCAGCTAATATTTATATTTTTAGTACAGATGGGGTTTTGCCATGTTGACCAGGCTGGTCTTGAACTCCTGACCTCAAGTGATCCACCCGCCTTGGCCTCCCAAAGTGCTGGGATTGCAGGCATGAGCCACTGTGCCAGGCCTATATATGCTTATTTAGGCATAAGACCTCTTTAGAAGGGTACACAAAGAATTGATAATATTGTTTCCCCTGGGGAAGAGACTTGGGGGATATGCGGTAAGAGAAAGATTTTTTTATACTGTTTTCATTTTAATCAAATGAATATATTATGTTATAAAACAAAATATGCAAAAGAAGAAAGAAGTCTTCTAACTCAGTCTTGTTTTCAAGAGCACAGCCAAAGATTATAACATTGGCCAAGTAGTATATGGATTCAACAGTTGATAATTTTATTAAATTTCACTGACTTTTAATTTCACTATATTGTGACTACTTCAATCCAGATCCCAGAATACAAGAATAATATTCTCAGTAGATTTCCAGCTTGCTCATACATTTTGAATAACTTGCAGAATACAAATGTGTAATTTAGGGAGAAGTAGATGCTTTTGGCAGCATACTAGTACCCTAATCACCTGAAAAAATAATATTTGTATGACATTAAAACAAAATTAATAGCAAGACACTAATTACATGAATAGACTTTATGTTGTAATTATTAAACTTGCAAACAACTCAGCATAATTAATGCCTTAATTAACATATGACCTGAAATTTTAGCATACAAAATTAATAAAGACAACTAAAATTCACATTTGTAAAGTAAAGAGGATTTTAAAAATTACAAGGAAGTTTGATGTCACTTTTTTTCCCTCCTCATTTTGGGGAACATTTTTGTAGGTATTACAAAAATCAATTAACTGATGATGCAATTATGGCATTCCCACCCACCTCCCCTCCCCCAGAACAGTGTCCCAGCCTGAAGCCTTAAGAGTCAAGTTCAGAGATCGTCAGTCAAAGACGTCCACCAGCAGGGGTGGGCCGCTCCCAGGCACACTACTCTGGATAGGTCTAGGGCAAAATGAAACCGCAAAGACTTTTCTCTAGCTAGTATCTTAAGGAAAATATAAACTAGAAGATTGATTTTGACTTTGATCAGACTCTACCATTTTCACATAACTATTTGGTTCCAAACTGTACCATTGTCATTTTTCCTTCAAAAAGTGCTTCTTAAAGGCATTTCAGTTTCTACAGCACATGATGAAGTTTCCAATCCAAAGCCAAAGAATTTCCCATTAATAGATAAAAATAGAGACTCAATAAGTATTAGGTGGCTAAGGATTTGGAAAAAAATTAGATCTGGATTTCTACCTCATCCCTTATGCCAGAATAAACTCCAATTGGATCAAAGATTTAGTGTCAAAGCAAAATCATAAATGTGCTAGAAGCAGACAAGGTGAATATTTTTATAGTGTTGTAATTGTAAGAGGTCTTTTAACCATAATAGGTAAAACAAAAGTCATAAAAGAAATGACTAACAAATTTGCCTAATTTTAAACTTCCGTACAGTAAGAAAAAAACACATAGGTTTAAAAAACTTAATTAAAGACTAAATCAAGAAGTAACTGATTAAAATCTGAAACTTTTATTTATATGTTGATCCTTTTACCCTATAAAGGCATAGCTTTATACTTTATAAAAAATAAGTAATTGAAAATATGCATTATAATATATGTATAGCATATTAAGAATAAGGAATAAATAAAAGAATTTACATGTTTAATAATAACTTACAATGTGATTAAATAAATTACAGAATAACCATAGACCACAGCCATTAAAAATCAGACTATTTAATAATATCAAGATATTTTCATAAGACTTTGTTTAAAAAAGAGGTAGTTCGAGAATATAGATGAATACAACCTGATTTTTAAATGGCTTTTCTAGATAGGAAAAAAAGACTAGAAGAAAACAAAATAGCAATGATTATCACTAGAGGTAGGATTATGGCTAAATAATTGCCTTCAATTTTAGTAATTTGCAAATTTTCTGCAATAAGAAAATGAATTTTGTACTCAACATTTATTTTCTTGCAAGTTGGTAAACAGTTTAATCATCAGTCACCAAAACCCACAAGTGAATCTTAAAGGCTTACAAGCACAAATTATTCCACTATTTCTGTTATCACCATGTGCTTCATGGTAGAGTATCACAAGTCAAAAGTTTCTGGTTGTTTCATCCACTTAAAACTGTGTGTAAGAAATAGCCTGAGTCTTAGCAACTTTAGGCTTCAATGTGAAACTGTCAAAGCACTCCTGGCACTTTGGGAGGCCAAGGAGAGAGTACTGCTTAAAGCCAGGACTTCAAGACAATATCACTACATTAACTAACATTAATGTAACTAACATTACAGGCGTGAGCCACCATGCCTGGCCCCTTGGATACTTAAAAAGACATTTCAAAGTTTTCCAAAAATAGCTAACTTGGAAGAAGATTAAATATAAAAGATCAAAATTAAGGGCTTGAGAAATATAGCTTACAAATACAGCATTTCACCAAACTCCTTTTATTACAAGACAATTCCTCTACCTGATTCAGTGATGCTATATTAGATGGGTTAAATGACAGCAATTGGCTGGGTGCAGTGGCTCATGCCCGTAATCCCAGCACTTTGGGAGGCCGAGTCAGATGGACCACATGAGATCAGGAGTTTGAGACCAGCCTGGCCAAAATGGTGAAACCCTGTCTCTACTAAAACAAATACAAAAATTAGCCGGGCGTGGTGGTACACATCTGTAATCCCAGCTACTCGAGAGGCTGAGGCGGGAGAACCACTTGAACCTAGGAAGTGCAGGTTGCAGTGAGCTGAGATTGTGCCATTGCACTCTGGCCTGGGCAACAAAGTGAGACTCTGTTCCCAAAAAAAAAAAAAAAAAAAATTACAGCAATTCATTGTGGTTGGTTCACTTTCTCTCTCTCTCTCTCTCTCTCTCTCTCTCTCTCTCTCTCCCTCTCTCTCTCTCTCTCTCCTAGTCTAAGACACAGGCTGCCCTTTCCTAAGACCCTGCATCATCAGTGAATTCTTTCATAAAACCAAGGTCATGACTGTCTATTCCTAACTCCTATGTTGTAGAGCAGGGAACATTGGATCTAAAATTTGGATTACCTGATCTTGGCAAGAAGCTTGTGTCGTTAATGGAGGCACCTGCCAATCACAAAATAACTGTCACTAGTAGCACAAGAAATATCACAATTGAACTCTGTACCTGTAGGTTTTCTTAATTTCTTCATTTGACGCTCCCTTATGCAGACCGAGAATTTCATATAGAGCTTCTCCTGTTGTTGACAGAGTCCGCTGTCTTTGGTTAGGTATGTTACATGCCATTTTCTAAGGCTGCAAAACTAAAGGGGAGAAAATAGCCATGAAGATTATGCACACTACTTCTCACTCTCTAAAGGGGCAGACAGCTCATTTTTGACCTTTTGTAAAATGACAATCTGAAGAATATTTGTGTACCAACTGCAAAAGGAGGGGAGAAAAGGATTAGGAGAGCCAAAAGCAGAGCTCTGAAGCAGGGTATTAAAGAATACAGGCAGCCATGCAAATGGAGCAGGGCTTTGTCCACACGGCTAAATAGAAGTAAAATGTCATCTAAACACCCAGCAAATTCAGAATTGTTGAGAATCAATCCTCACAGGCCAGGCAAATGTAGAGTTTTTTGATGTTTTGGTTTTTTCGGGAATTTGCTTAACTTCTTTTTCACATATTTTCCAAATTTAGCTAGCAATGGAGGTGGTGGATATGGAGCAAGCAGTGGCTGAGGGGTGTTATTCAAATTATACTAAATTTCAGTTAAATAGGAGGAATACATTCATGTAATCTGTTGTACAACTTGGTGACAACAGCCAATAACAATATATTACATACGTATGTGAAAATTGCTGCAAGAGTAGCTTTTGAGTGTTCTCACCACACAACAAAATGAGAAATGAGCTAATGTGTAAGCTAATTAGCTTACCTTAGCCATTCCACAATGTATGTACATATAAGTCAAAACATCACCCTGTACATCATAAATATACATAATTTTTAATTTGTCAAATAAGTAAGTCAACATAATAATTCAAATCCTAAGACTACAGAACATAGAGTTAGAGACCATCTAGGCCAACTTAACAAACACCTTTTGGAGTGTTCTGGCCAGAGATCATTGGAGTAGACAATTTTCCTGTTACCTGTTTAGCTCTCCTTTTTCTGGGGAGCGAATAGGTCCTCACTGCAACTTGTGCTTTTCCTGAGACCTACCTCCATCTTACCTGATGTCAGTTAGTCGACCAGGAGGAAGTACCTGACCCAAGCCAGACCAGTTAGAATCCTTCCCTAGGATTTAAAAAATGTAGAACAATCTCTCGGATGGTGAAACCTATACAATGTAACATTTGGGTATTGTTGGCTGGCTTGAATTGAGAGAGGGTGAAAGAGAGTGAAAGCCTCAGTGGGGTTCAGTTCCTGGTTCCAGTTGTTCTTGGGTTCACCTGCAACTCTTACCCTACCACAGTTTGCCTGTCAGCCCTTCCTTGGATTGAGCCAATAAAATTCCTCTCCATGTACAAATATACATGCATATTTTCTCTTGTTTGTTTCAGCTAGGTTTTGGCCACTGTCAACCAGGACTCCTAAGTGCCATTATACTCTCTCAATTAAACACCAGTGGCAGCTCCCTGGACATCGCCAAGCCAGACTAACCATTGTGGATGTTTCTTAAATCACTGCACCTACTCTGCCTTTAAGTTGAATGTAGCTTCTGGGTACTTGGGAAAGACTACTTTGGGGAAGTAATAGTGATAAACTAAGATATTCAAACCCAATAGATTCAAATGTATTGTGTTGACATTTCTAGTACAGATAAGAAGAGTTATGTCTGCTTTATCGATTTTTCTCTATATGCAACATCCAAAAGAACCCATTTTGATAGTTTCAATTTGAGGGAAAAATGTATTTCTTTTTCATTATTTATGTCATGAAATAAGAGAGATGTCATGATTCCCATAGATCAATGGATAGTCGTAAAATCAGTTTTAACAAGGCACAGAGAAGCACGGTTGTCATGCTTGTGAGCATCCTGCCCGAGGACTCACTTTGCTTCCTACTTGGATCTTGCTGTCCCTAATCCAGGAAAGAGATGTGCAGTTTACTGAAGATAATCTACTACACGAATTCTGATAACAGCCACAGCCGACAATTCAATTACAGGCATTCATTACTTAACGATGAGGATATGTTCTGAGAAATGCATCCTCAGGGGATTTTGTCACTATGTGAACATCACAAAGTGTATTTACACAAAGTTAGATAGTAGAGCCTACTCTATACCAAGGCTGTATGGTCTAGCCTACTGCTCCTAAACTACAAACCTGTACAGTGTGTTACTGTATTGAATATTGTAGGCAACTTTTTAATGCCATGGTAAGTATTTGTTTGTCTAAACATATCTAAACACAGAAAAGGTATAGTAAAAATGTAGTATAAAAGATATTTTTTAAAAAAGGTAAAAAACACTTGCATAGGGCACTTGGCACAAATGGAGCTCAAAGGACTAGAAATTGTTTGGGATGGGAGTCAGTAAGGGACGAGTGAATGTGAAGGCCTAGGACATCATTGTACACTTTTATATAATGAACAATGCTGTAGGTTTCTTTACAGTAGCATTGCCACAGACATGAGTCATGTGTCACACTACATTATGATAGCTACAATGTCACTAGGCAATAGTAATTTTTCAACTCCTTTATAACCTTCCAGGACCACTATTGTATATCTAGTCTGACATTGTCCAAAAGGCTGTTTATTCAGATGACTGTATTTATTCAAAAGCCTAAAGTGCGGGCTAGGTCTTCAGAAACATTGCAGACTAATATGGGATTCAAATGTGTAAGCCAATATGAGACTGCTGTTTAGAATCAGAGAAATATCAAGTATAGAGATCAAACAGAGGAGACTCTCCTAGAGGACAGGATTCTGCTTGGGAATTGTGACATCAGAGGCCTCGCTTTGTACCTGGCACATTTTAGGTATTTGGTAAATGTCTGCTGGGTGATTCAAGAGTAAGTGCTTAACTTGAGTGGGAGTGGGAGGGATGGCCTCACGGAAAAGGTGAAGTCTGAACTGAAAGCAATACTACCAATTGCCACTGTAGAACTTGGTTCATATTTTTCTATTATAGCCCTTCTATCTAAGTCTAACCTTGGATCTTAATGGCCTTGGTGGCCAGTGACTCTCTTGGTCATCTATTTGCATAAATCAACATGAAAGAGGACTTCTGGGTTTGGGGGCTGAAAGAGGAGGGAGGAAATTGTGACTGGGATGTTGCTCAGAGAGAAGATGAGGGGAGTCTAGACCAGATGATGCCCACTGGTCCCCTGCCCTGCCCAGTATCATGCTTTTGAGCTCTTCTGGGGGAGAACTTAGAGACTGAAGAGATGTTTGCATGAGCCCTCCGTAAAAATTAAGGGGAACAAAGATGTCCAACTTTGAAACTGTATCATAGGGAGAGATAGCACCCAGGCCAGGCCGGACCAGCATTTTCCTACAAGGAAAGTAGCAACAAAGTGGCAGAATAGTCAGGGAACACTGCTGCCTACCCCTTCCGCTGGCCCCAGGCCTGATAGGAGAAGGGCTGGTCGCAGAAGGCTCAGAGTCATTTCAGAAAACATTTGCACTTACCCCCTAGGGATATTCAGAAATATCTGGGGTGTTTAGAAGCTCCAGAATCACAATGTAGGAAAGAATACCAGCAAGGGGCAGGAAGAGCGAGGGTAGGCAGCTAGGTGGTGGGGTGCCTTTAGGTTGCTTTGTGTATACTTTAGCTGGTATTAAGAAAACATCATTGATTCAAATTTTAAAATAGGGATGATGTGGACTAATGCTAATGGAGACGATGGGGATCAAGGGTGGACACTAAAGCTCCTCTCTGCAACTCTACCTGCACATTGGCACATCTCTGGGAGGATGTTGAAGGAGGTGGGGCTCTGTATTTGTACAGATGAGGTCTAGCAGCACAGCAGAATGAATTACATGAACACCAGGAAAGCCACATTTGTTCCCACAGTCAGTGGGCCTGGGAACAACAGGGTTGTTAGGCTCAACAAAACATTATTCACTCACATGTCTCTTCATACTCTGAGCTCCTCAGGGGCTGGAATCCTATTTTCTATTAATCTTTGTAATAAAACATCTTAAGAGCTGTTTTATTGCATGAAAGAGAAGGTGAACAGGGAATTAGACTTTACTGAGCCTCTCCTATGCGCCAGAAAGACAACTTTCATATGTTGTAGCATTTAATCCTGTTATCAATTCTTGGAGGCATCAGAGAGAGACCCCCCAAAAGCTTAGGAGTAAGATAAATAAAATGGTTTTCTGAGAGTTAAAATGGGAGATCGGTGCATGCTGTATCAGGAAAAAGCTGTCTTATCATAAAGTCATCTTAAAGAGATAAATTGCTCCTGGGCCTGCAAGACCTGACAGAACCTGATTAACTGCATAATCATAATTGACAGTGTCAGGTTCTTCTTGTGTCAGTTATTCAGGAGGATGAGCAGACATGGGCAAGCAGAGAAAAACAAATGCGGAGGCCAATGCTGGCTGGGCCATCCAAGCGCTATTGTGAGGAAGGAGGGAAAGGACTCAGGCCCCATTGGCCAGGCAGTTGCTCTTGAGAGAAGCTCATCCGGGGATTTCAGCCTTCGTTGTTAAACATTGGACTCATCTAACTCCATGCTCACAAGCCTCCTTCTGGTTATTATCTGGCATCGTACATAAGCCTTCCTCAAGGAAGAGAATGCACTGGTCACATGGATTCAGTTCTTCTCCCTGGCCTCAGGGACAATTCTGTCTCCTGATAAATGAATAAATTGGCATCTGATGATGATTTGTCAAGATCCACCCACAAGGAGGGCATGAGTTGGTCATGTTGATACAAATGGTCTGGTTCCAAGGATAGCTGTTTCCCTTCATAAAGTAATAGACATCCAGAGTTTGTGCCCCATCCAGAGAACGTGGCTGCAGGGAGTGTGGCCTTCAGCAAGGCCCTGCTCTCTGGCTGCTGCCAACTCAGCTGGTTGAGCTTCCAAGGCTGAGAACTGGACAGACTTTTACTGTTTTGACCATGGTAAGTTCATGATGTGGTGATGAATGCTGTCATACGAAGTCTCTTAGAAGACAAGTGGCCGGTAGCCCCTGAGGGGCAACAGGCATATACCTCTCTGCTTTGCAATCTCATTTTATAGATGAGGGAAGTGAGTCTCCCAGAAGTAAAGCAACTTGCCCAGGTTCACATAGGTGAGTTTTGAATTTTGAGCTCCTTGCAGAGAACAGTCCTGGAAACAGCCTGCAGCCCATCCTTCCCTGCCCTAGACCTTTGCTTCTCTACCCTTCCTTTTCCAGTGGGAAAAAAAGGGCAGATTCCATTTCTCAAAGAGTTTCATACATAGAAACTCACATCCAAGAAGACACAGTAGCTAGCTAATCCTTTGGTTTATGATGTTTTTTTCCAATCATCACTTCATTTAGAAATTAAATCACATTATAATCTGTTCCTGCTAAACAAAATCCAGTAACCAACTTGTTTTATGATATGGATTGATCAGTATTCAGAATGGGTGGTACAGATAGTTTATTGTGTTTCATCTTCTTTTGCCCTGTTCTCAAAGATTTTCTTTTAGACAGACAACATCTTTTAATGAAGAAACTTTTTTTAAATATTCAATTTGCATTATATTAAAATGCAAGCAAAAGATAGCTGGTCAACTTGGGTAGTAGTTGGCTGACTATAGACTGAAACATGAAGGAACCAACAGACCATAAGGTTGCTTTGTGCCTCAAGCAGCAACAACACACTACTTTTTCTGCCTCCCTGTTAAGCTAGAAACCAGATTCTTCATATATTATTGATTTCTATGATATTTAGTTTCAAATTCAGTAGAGTAATACATTGATACCCTTAATGGTGTAAAGATGTTATATCCTGAGAACATAATAACATAAAAACTCTTCCTTAAGTAACCTTAAATAGTGGAGCCATAACCTTTTTTAAATTCCTTATCTAAAATACAACTATTAAAACTCCTTTTTTTCTGTAACCTTTTGAATTATAATATTTCTATGCAAATTTCAAGTCTTTATTATTTATTTATAGTCCCTCATCTATCAGGCATCCAATGAGGAGAAAAATCTTGTTGAGCAAAGTCATTAAGTGATTTAATTTTGAACATCCAATACAGGATATTAATCTTCTGAACTGAAAATTACTTTCTAGCTGCACGACAAAGCCATTAATATCACAAAAAGCATTGACCTCTATAGAGTGACTACCAAACCAGGTATCACGTGCCTCTTGATAATGGATGTAACTGAAAGAAGGTACAGCTCACCCAGTGACAATAAGCACTGACTCAAAAAGAAAAAAACTTTAAAGGTTCTAATTCCAGGGGTCCTAAGAGTGCTGATCTAAATTTTTCATGTTGAAATGAAGTCTTCCTTTCAAAACAAAAGAAACTTCACCTATATCTATTATGTGCATTTTGAAAAAATTGAAAAAGTCAAACTATGCCTTTTTTGGCAGAGTCCTTTCACAACTGAGAAAATGAATGTGGGCAGAGGAGATTAGATCATTAAACACAGCAAACACATTTTCGATGGCATTCACTGGGGAAATCAACACGCTTTACCATTTTGTCATTACTTCTATGATTCCTCCATAGAAATTCATTTAATGGAACAAAATTCCCATGAGCCCAAATAATGTATCTCAAAACTAAATGCACATCCAAAATAGAAATCCTATATTTAAAAGTAATAATTCTCCCTAGCATGATTGCTTATTTGCTATTTGAGAACAATGGTCTCAGCTGAGCATGGTGGCTCACACCTGTAATTCCAGCACTTTGGGAAGCGAAGGTCAGGAGTTAGAGACCAGGCTGGCCAACATGGTGAAACCCTGTCTCTACTAAAAATACAAAAATTAGCCATGGTAGTGGGTGCCTGTAATCCCAGCTACTCACAAGACTGAAGCAGGAGAATCGCTTGAGCCAGGGAGGCGGAGGTTGTAGTGATCCGAGATCGCGCCACTGTACTCCAGCCTGGGCCACAGAGTGAGACTCTGTCTCAAAAAAAAAAAAAAAAAAAGAAGGAAGGAAGGAAGGAAAAAAAGAGAAAGAAAGAAAGAAGGAAAGAAGGAAAGAAAGAGGGAAAGAAAGAGAAAGAAAGAAAACAATGGTCTTTTCATTGCACTAATCCTTATATAAATGGCAACCTGAAAATGGGGCTACTTAGAATGTTACTAACAATCCCCGGTACCTGTTTCTGGAACCCAGAGCCCTGATTCTGTGTCCGCAAACAGGAACAACTTGCTGTTTTCAACTGGTCTGGAAATAGATGTGCAAGGAAATAAAAGAAGGTAACAACAGAAGCGGCTGTTCCATACCTGTCCCACTGTTTCAAAGCAAATGGTCGCTCCTTTCCATTCTTCCCCTCGCGCAGGGTTAAGCAGGTCAATAGAGTCAGGTTACTTTTCATTTGTTACTCAGTCAGCCAATTGGTTATCCCTCTGGAAAACACAACAAAGAGAGAATAAAACATGCATGACCGTAAAGCTTGCAATTACAAGGCATCAACTGATACCAAAACATATGCCACATCTCACTTTTGATCCTTTGTCGACTGGTGCTTGGTTCAACCAGACACCACTGAGGAACTGCCTCCAGAGTCTCCACCATGACTCTCCATTAAGGAATAAGCTCATCTTCCGACATGTGAAATGGGTTCCTTCAAACTTTATTTTCTTTTTGGTTTAAGGCTTGTACTGATCAGTTGATTTAAAATTACTGGAAAGACCATGCAACATTAATAAGGAGAAATTTTAATTGCTCACTATTTATTAACCCAATATTTTCAAATCTGCATATTTAACACTCTTTTAATTAAGAGGCACTGAGTCATAGTGCTGACTGAGGTGGTTTTAAGGGTTAAGGCATCTCTTGCTAAACCAATGCTCACACTCTCACAGACATTAAAAAATTTTGTGAGACAATAATTCCTATGATTTCTAGTAAGATCCTACAGACTGAAAAAGTCTTACATGAGACAGGTTTTATTCCTGAATTTGGCACAGTGGGGTCCTGGAGGCTCGTAGTTTAAGTTTGCTGCTTACCAAGACAAAAGTCAAGCTTCAGGTAATTTTGTGTGAATGATTCAGAGCACTCTCGCCTCTAGAGGGCACTGTTTTCTTAGATACCTTCAGATTTCCAGCCAGAGTTTATGAAGCAGCCCATCATTACAGAAAAACAAGAAGAAACAAGAAGAAGGAGGAGGGAAAAAAAACAAATTTAGAACTAAATACCCAAGTTCCAGCATCACTTCAGCTTAAGGACAGGTCCTTTGATGAAATGAAAATAGTTCCTACATAAATATGGTGAACTTAGGAGTAGCTTTTAAAAACTTATGTTTTAGTTTATGTTTCAAATTTAATCTAATAAGAAACACTTTTAGTTAAAGTCATTTTTTTGCACAATTAATCACTCTCCTTAACCGTTAATCTTTGTTTTAAAGTATTACATGGAACGTTAGTTTCAAAAAGTTAAGTAGTGCAAAACGCTTCACCAGAGTGGAACTGTAGCTGTGTTTCAAAGAGAAAGCGCAGTATTCATTCAACAATTAGTCACCTATTGAATTCAAGCACTGGACTAAGTGCTAGAAATATACTGATAACCAAAAGTCAACACAGACCCTGAGTGTGAGAGTCAAAGAGTTACAGCCTCTGAGACAGGCAGAGAACAATCAAAATGGTCACTCAAAAAGTGGAAAAGTGAAACTTTGGAGAGATGCTATAAAAACATAGAATCAGTGAACAGTTGAAGATCAGAGAAGGCTTCCCTGGACAAAAACAACTGGGCAACTAGTGCTTTATCTAGTTCTTTATCTGAAAAAGAGCTAGATAAAGGAGTTGCTGGTAGAAGCAAATATATCCTAAGCAGGTGGAAGAGCATGTTCAAAGGTCCTTTGTGCTTAAGTCGGATAAATTAAAGGGACATTCTGGTGTGTGCTCTCATACATAGGACGTCATTACATGCCTATAAGCATATGGCTTCCAATATATCATCAAAAGGTACAGCCAGAGATCAATGGGATCATATTCCACCTAACCAGGTGAGGCTTTCTAGAAAGATGAGTTTCAAATGATGTTTGTAAAAGGAAATTACTCATGGTAAGCACATTAAACAGTTCCTTGATTCAAAATGCACTAAATGTATTGTAAAAGCATTTCTTTTTTATTTTATTTATTTATTTATTTATTTTTATTGCATTTTAGGTTTTGGGGTACATGTGAAGAACATACAGTATTGTTGCATAGGTACACATGTGGCAGTGTAATTTGTTGCCTTCCTCCCCTTCACCTATATTTGGCATTTCTCCCCATGCTATCTCCCCACAACTCCCCACCCCCCACTGTCCCTCCCCCCGCCACTGTGGATCATTTATGTTTTGAAAAAGAGAACTTAGTAGATATTCCAAGACTGAACAAAAAAGTCCTGTCTGTGAGGTAGGAAACTGAAGATAGAACTATGATGGGGAGGAGGGTTTTACATGCTATTTTCCTTGTTTCCTCTATTTATGGGGTCTTCACTGTTCCCTTAGGGGCTCCTAGGGACCTTTTATACCCTCTTTCAGTTGCCACATATGGTTAGGGTTATTTTAAGAAATGTCTGGTACACCAGCACAGAGTCTGCAGCAGGTACCAGATGAATTATTTGAATATTCAACCAAAACTATCTAACACATAAGCATTAGGATACATAGTCTTTCTTTTAAATTTCACATCTCAGCAGGCTCAAACACAACTCGTTTTGAACATGTGATGTGCAAGGAAATGATGAACAAAGGTATTATTATTACTGGTATTGTTATTATTTTTACTACTTCTCTATATCATTTGTTATTATTATTACAATATATAGAACTCAAGCCATCACTTCGTAAATTTCAAAGAGATAAATTATCTGGTCAAGGTCCATTGTGTTAACGTACTTTGGAAAGGGAAAATACAGGTGGCTGCTTTGATTGTATAAAAAGAAAAAGCCGTCACTACCACTCCAGTATCTCAGAACAATTCTGAGCTACTGAGCTAATTGTTCAAGAAGCTATGAACAATTCTGCCAATTCTTCTGTAAAACCAAGTGCTTATATGGTTCAGAAGAACAAACTGGGTAATTCCTATTATGTTTTATCACTTTATAAAGTTTAAAAGAAAGTCCCTTTTAAAGAGAAGTTACAAAAGGGAGAGCATTTTAATGCACTGAAATCTATAAACATGTAGAAAGCGTAGAATTATAGAAGGCTAAGCAGGGAGAATTAGACTATAACTCCTTCTAGAAACACTTGGAAAGATTTTAAGAATTCTGACAACCTGGGGCCCACCCAGACTATCCCAAAGCAAAAATCTGGCTCAGTGGGGCTGGGCTTGTGCACTTTTCAAGGCTCCTAGGGTAGTTCTAAAGAGCTGCTTGGGTTGAGAGCCACCGTTTACCACACATCAGAGAGATCTGAGCGCTGACAGTTCTCCAGTTAGGTAATGTGGAAAACACCTGCCAACCAGCAGCTCTCTGGAGGAATTTCCCACTGCCTGGGTTTCCCAAGAAAACATTTACTGAAGATAATGGCATCCTTGTGATAAAACACAAAATAAAATTCAGTTTAATTCAAGAAAGCACATCCAAGAACATTTTTATTTCTTAAACGTAGGTCAAGTCACTTTTTTTTTTTTTTTTTGACAGAGTCTCACTCTGTCACCTGGCTGGAGTGCAGCGGCACAATCTCGGCTCACCGCAGCCTCCACCTCCTGGGTTCAAGTGATTCCCCTGCCTCAGCCTCCTGAGTAGCTGGGACTACAGGCATGTGGCACCACTCCTGGCTAATTTTTTGTATTTTAGTAGAGGTGGGGTTTCACCACTTTGGCCAGGATGGTCTCGATCTCCTGACCTTGTAATCTGCCTGCCTTGGAATTCCAAAGTGCTGGAATTACAGGTGTAAGCCACTGCACCTGGCTGCAAGTCACTTTCTTTAAGCTTTTGTCATCCCTGAAAACCATCATAAAATATGAACCGTTTTTATTTTTTATCTCTCGGAACTTTTATCAAATGTCTACTACAATGTGCCAAGAATTATACTAGGAACTTTTAATTTTAATTTTAATTTTTTTTTTTTTGAGACAGAGTTTTGCTCTTGTTGCCCAGGCTGGAGTGGACTGGTGCGATCTGGGCTTACCACAACCTCTGCCTCCCAGGTTCAAGCTATTCTCCTGTCTCAGCCTCCTGAGTAGCTGGGATTACAGGAATGTGCCACCATGCCCGACTAATTTTGTATTTTTAGTAGAGACGGGGGTCTCTCCATGTTGGTCAGGCTGGTCTCGAACTTCTGACCCCAGGTGATCCCCCCCACCTTGGCCTCCCAAAGTGCTGGGATTGCAGGTGTGAACAACCATGCCCAGTGAAGAACTTTTATATACATAGATTATTTTCTAGTGTTGAAGTATTTTGGAAATTTTTAAGAAGGTACTCTCTCCCTGAGCCCCCAAATGGGAACTGAGTACATTGGAAAAGCTTTAAGAATTTGAATGTGTAGGAGAGAGATCCAAGATGGCCGATCACTAGCAGCTCAGGAAAAAGCACAGACGGCCAGGGGACGCCACACTTACTGATAAATTTTTGCTGCCCACGGACCAGGACATTCCCAGCGGAGGAGCCCCACAGGTGGCCAGCGCGACCCTTTCGGCTGGCGCAGCGGCTCTTGTTGCGGAGTAAACGGGACTGAGTCTCCTTTTGGATGATGTTTGGAGCTCTGGGAAGTCAGAGCAGTCCATCCAGCTGATTGAAAAAGGGGCTGAGAAGCCAGACCGGAGACCCCCAGGCAGAAAAGCACCACGAATTTCAACGCTGCTGTCTTAGCTAGCGTTGTGAGTCGCACAGTGAAAAGTACATAGATTCCGGAGCTGGGAATTAACAAGCTGGATGTTCACTCAGAGACGTAATTTGAAAGTGGGTAATTACAAAGACGACAGATGGATAAAGCCATAAAGATGCCAAGAAGCCACTGTAAAAAAACTGAGAACACTCAAAATCAGAAAGTCTCTCC